>JAQPPZ010015240.1:600000-800000 GCA_028583015.1 Wollemia nobilis | reverse complement strand
GAGAAAACTAATGGCACTCCGATGTGGTCAACCTTTACACAGAACCTATTAGTACGATTTGGCCCTAGCAAGTTTCAAAGCTTTACAGGGGCCCTCACTAAATTATGCCAAACCACTTCAGTAAGCGAGTACCAAGCAGAATTTGAAAGGTTAGCTAATCGAACATCCGGATTAGACGCTGCCTTCTTTCAAGAATGTTTCGTTAGCGGATTAAAAGAAGAAATTCGAATTGAGGTACAAATGTACAACCCTACAAACATGTTAGAGACCATCGGCTTAGCGAAATTAGCGGAAGACAAAATCAAGGCACGAAATCGGTTCACGAAACCAACTTGGGGGAAACAATCAAATGCTTATACCAACCCCAAGCCAATGCAAAATGGACGAACCCAAAACTCCTACACAACCCCCAAAATTAACCCCGCTCTACCAATTAAACGTCTGAGCTTCGAGGAAATGAAGGAAAGACAAGCTAAAGGTCTTTGCTACCATTGCGATGAGAAATTTGATAGAAATCATAAATGTGCCTCACGAAAATTATATATTCTCGATGCCACAGAGGAAGGAAATTCTACTGAAGAGGAACCTGAACTCGAAGTAGAGGTATTATCCAATACACTTGAAAATGACGAAGAAAATACACCAAAGGTTTCCTTCAACGCCCTTGCCGGATTTTCTGCCCCTCAAACAATGCGAGTAAAAGGGTATTTTAAGAAACAAAACCTTACCGTGCTCCTAGATTCTGGTAGCACGCACAATTTTATCGATCCAAAAGTGGCTAAACAAGCAAATTGTTTCATATACCCTTGCAATAACTTCGAAGTGATGATTGGAAATGGCAGAAAAATTGCATGCAAAGGAAAATGCAGAAATGTAAAACTAACTATGGGGGTTTATACCATGCAAAGCGACATGTACGTCTTACCCCTAGGGGGATGCGACATTGTACTAGGCGTACAATGGTTAAGAACCTTGGGCGTAGTCCAATGGGAATTTGATGAACTATGGATGAAATTCACAGCAAAAGAACCAAACCTATATTATCCAAGGCCTGAAATCAGGACCTTCCCAAATCGTCAGCTCGCATAGAATGGAAAAAATTATCCGAAAAGGGAACAAAGGAATGGTCGCCCAATTATTTTCAATTCAACCTAGTCACCAAAAAGACGAGACACCAGAGTTACAAAAAATTTTAGACCACCATAAGGCGGTATTCAACGAACCAAAAGGACTACCTCCACAACGAAGTCACGATCACACTATTCCACTATTTCCAGGGCATCAACCTCCTAATATTAGACCTTATCGTTATCCCTACCTCCAAAAGACCGAAATAGAGAAATTAGTGCAAGAGCTTCTTACAGCAGGAGTCATTAGACCTAGCAAAAGCCCTTACTCCTCTCCAATTATTTTAGTTAGGAAAAAGGATGGTTCGTGGCGTTTATGTGTCGATTTTCGAGCGCTAAATAAAATGACCATCAAAGATAAATTTCCTATTCCGGTCATAGACGAGCTACTAGATGAACTCCATGGAGCAGCTTACTTTTCCAAGTTGGACTTACGGTCAGGCTACCACCAAATACGAGTCGCTGAAAAGGATATTCCTAAGACAGCCTTTCGCACTCACGAAGGGCACTACGAATTCTTGGTGATGCCATTTGGCCTTACCAACGCTCCTTCTACCTTTCAAAGTCTAATGAATAAGGTATTTCACCCTTTCCTTCGTAAATTTATATTAGTTTTCTTTGATGACATTTTGATTTATAGCAAAACATGGGAAGAACATTTGGACCATGTTAGACAAGCATTCCAAATCTTGAAGGACAATCAACTTTATGCAAATAGATCAAAGTGTTCCTTTGGGAAACAAGAAATTGAATACTTAGGACATATTGTCTCAAAGGAAGGCGTGATGGTAGATCCTTCCAAAATCGAGGAAGTGAAAAATTGGCCTATTCCAAAAACCGTAAAGGCTCTACGTGGGTTTCTTGGACTAACGGGATATTATAGAAAATTTGTCCAAAATTATGGTAAAATCGCTGCTCCTCTAACAACATTACTTAAGAAAAATGCTTTCAAATGGTCACCTAAAGCGGACGAGGCCTTTATCACCTTGAAAACTGCAATGTGTACCACCCCTGTTCTAGCCATGCCCAACTTTTCTAAACCGTTCGTCATTGAAAGTGATGCTTCAGGAATAGGAATGGGAGCCGTACTCATGCAAGATGAAAGACCTCTAGCTTTTATAAGCAAAGCATTTTCTCCTAAGAATTTAGCTCGCTCTACATATGAAAAAGAGATGTTAGCGATTGTCCATGCTATTCAACATTGGAGGCCTTACCTTATTGGCCAACATTTCATTATACGCACCGACCATCATAGCTTGAAATATTTTTTGGAACAAAGGACTCATACCCCGGAACAACAAAAATGGGTTACTAAACTTCTTGGCTATGATTATGAAATTACATATAAAAAGGGCAAGGACAACATGGCAGCCGATGCACTTTCTAGAAAATTTGAAGATATGCCTCAAATCCATGCTCTTTCCTCCCTTATTCCTAAATGGGTAGATGAGGTGCATGAAGAATGGATAAATGATCCTATTACCCACGCCTTAATTCAACAACTTCAACATAATCCTAGTAGCAAACCTCCATACACTTGGAAGGACAATATATTAAGATACAAAGGGAGGATGGTCCTCACCCCCAATTCCACTTATCGAAAGAAACTTCTTCATGAGTTACATACCTCACCCATTGCAGGCCACTCAGGGTTCTTAAAAACCTATAAAAGAGCCACTACCTCCTTCTATTGGGTAGGAATGAAAAATTACATCAAAAACTTTGTAAAAGAATGTGAAGTGTGCCAAAGACAAAAGGGGGAGACCATCGCTATTCCCGGATTACTTCAACCTCTTCCTATACCCACCAAAACATGGGCAGATATTTCTATGGACTTTATTGAAGGATTGCCTAAATCAAGCGGAAAAACAACCATTTTCGTAGTTGTTGATCGTTTATCTAAATATGCCCATTTTTGTCCAGTGGCTCATCCGTATACCGCAAGCACTATAGCCCACCTTTTTCTCGATAACATCTTTAAATTACATGGCATGCCCTCCACAATTATTAGTGATCGCGACCCAACTTTCACTAGTACCTTTTGGAAGGAATTATTCAAATTACAAGGTACTCAACTTAGTATGAGCTCCGCTTACCATCCTCAAACCGATGGCCAAACCGAAGTTGTAAATAAATGCTTGGAAACATACCTTCGATGTTTTGTCTCTACTCAACCACTCCATTGGGTAAGGTGGCTTCCACTAGCGGAATGGTGGTATAACACTTCATACCATACGTCCATCAAAATGACTCCCTACGAAGCACTATATGGTCAAACACCACCATCCCTTACTTCCTATATTCCAGGGACTACAAAAGTCCATGCGGTGGAAACAGAACTTGCTAGTCGAGAGGACATACTCCGGACCCTAAAAGAGAACCTACACACCGCCCAACATCGCATGAAGCAGCAAGCCGATCAACATAGAAGCGAACGTAGTTTTCATGAGGGTGATATGGTTTTCTTACGTCTTCAACCTTACCGGCAAACCTCTCTTAAACAAAAAGGTTCTCAGAAGTTAGCACCCAAATTTTACGGGCCGTATAAAGTTCTCCAACGTATTGGGACCGTTGCTTACAAACTTGAGCTTCCTCCCTCTTCCAAACTTCACCCCGTATTTCATGTATCTTGCCTTAAGCTCGCAGTCGAAACACATATCACGACACAAACCACTCTTCCGGAATTCTCCGAGGAGGGAGTACTTTTAGCCGAGCCAGAAGCTATCTTGGATCGCCGCTCTCGTCACCTTCGTACTCGCGATATCACGGAAGTGTTAATCCATTGGAAAGGTCTACCTATAGAAGACGCGACGTGGGAAACTCTTCACGATATCCAGCAACAATTTCCAAATTTCCAGCTTTGAGGACAAAGCTCCTTTAAGGGGGGTGGCATGTTAGGACCCTATTCCTAACACATAGTATATTATTCCATTGATTCATTGTAAAGGACCAACGTGTCCTTTCATTTACAACACTTCACATATATTTATAGTTAATATAATTGGTGTCATAAGGCATCAAATCAATCAAATACATTATTTTATATATCTTATTGTGGGTTCTCCTCCAATACAACTGCGATTCCAAAACCAAACAGCGATTCTTTTGCATTACATTCTTATTTATTATTGCAGGTGCTTAACAATAGACAACTTCACCTTTCCAATTTTGGGTAATCCTCAAGAAAAAGAACGCCAAATCAATGAGCATATTAAGAAATCTAGATTTGATTTAAATCAGTGATCTATTTTGTACTTCTTTGTACTACTTGTTTGAAGTTGAAATAAAGTTTTCTTTCTGAAATGGCATCCAATACTAGTCTACCAATCCCTGAGTTCAATGGTGGTGATTACGAGTATTGGTCAATTAAAATGAAAACTCTTTTGATAGGCAAAGGTCTTTGGGATGTGATTGAAGAGGGATATACTGAACCTACTGCTATTGATTGGGCAGCTTTGAATGTTGCTGATAAAAGGGCTAAAAAGGAAGCTCAGAAGAATAATTCTTCTGCCCTTAATCACATCCAAGCTGCCCTTGATAGAAGTATTTTCCCTAGAATAGCTTCTTTTATAACAGTTGAATCTGCTTGGAATGCTTTAAAAGAAAGTTATAGGGGTAGTGACCAAGTCAAACAAGTTAAACTACAAACCTTGAAAGGAGAGTTTGAAACTCTTAAAACGCAAGAGAGTGAAAAGGTTGGTGATTACTGAGTGCGTGTGAAAGCCGTAGTAGATAATATGGTCACTTTAGGAGAAGATGTAAATCCTAAAGTTATAGTGAAGAAAGTGTTAAGGACACTTCTTCCTAAGTGGAATTTAGTTGCCATAATTATAGAAGAATCCAAAGACCTAACTTCTTTGTCTTTTGAAGCCCTCATTGGCTCACTTCTCTCACATGAAGAGAGGTTATAGCAAACTCCTTCCACAAGTTATGGAGGAGATGATAAAGCCTTTGCTTCTCATGAAGGTAGAGGTAGAGGCCATGGCAGAGGATAGTATAGAGGTAGAGGCAAAAATAATCAGAGAGGTGGAACTCCTAACAGAGGAGGAAATCAGAATAGAGGAGGATTCTCAAACAGAGGTGAACAACATAATAGAAGAGGATAGAAAAATAGAGGGAAACAATCAAGTAGAGGCAAAGGAGGAGATAAGTCAAAACAAACTTGCTACAATTATGGCAAACTTGGCCATTATGCTCATGACTGTTGGACAAAGCCTTCACAAGGAAGCAGTAGCAGCCAAAGCAGTCAGTTTGGAAATTTTGGAGAAGAGGAAGAGGCCATAAATCTCTTTCTCTCATATTTTCAGGAAGATCGGAACATGAATGATACATGGATCTTGGACACTAGGTGTTCAAACCATATGAGTGGAAAAGAAGAACTCTTTGCTACTCTAAACTCCTCATACAAATCCAGCATCAAATTGGGAGATGATAAATCATTGGCAATTGAAGGCATTGGAGCCATGGTAGTTCCAACTAAAGAAGGCGTCAAACAAGTAAGTGATATCTATTACACACCCCATCTCCAACACAATCTTTTAAGTGTTGGTCAAATGTTAGAAAAGAACTACAAGTTGCTTTTTGATGAGGGTAAATGCACTATTTTTGATAAAAATAATAGTAATAGAATCATTACACAAGTGCCAATGTCAAAGAATAGATTATTTCCTTTAAATTTTGGCCAGCCAGGGGGAGATAAGTTAGCAAATGTTTTTATTTCCAATCCAAGTGTCATATGGCACTTGAGATATGGTCATTTGAATTCAGCTAGTTTGAAAATGCTAACTTCACAAGCGATGGTAATCGGACTTCCTAAAGTTCAAGATAGTAAGGAAGTCTATGAGGGGTGTGCTCTGGGGAAGCATGCCAGATCAAAATTTCCTCATGGACAAGCATGGCGGGCCAGCTATCCACTCCACCTAGTGCATACAGACATTTGTGGTTCGATGCAGACCAAGAGTCTTGGTAACAACTCTTACTTCCTACTCTTCATTGATGATTTTACTAGAATGTGCTGGATATATTTTTTGAAACGTAAGGATGAAGCATTTGAATGCTTTTTCAATTTCAAAACAAGAGTTAAAAGTGAGAGTAAATATTTTGTAAAATTTCTTAGATCAGATAGGGGAGGAGAATACTCTAATGATTTCTTAATTTTTTTTAAGCAACATGGCATTAAGAGGCAGTTCACAGCTACCTACACTCCACAGTAGAATGGTGTCACAGAGAGGAAGAATAGCACCATTGTGGAGATGACAAGATCTATGCTTCAGATGAAGCATTTGACTAATTCATATTGGGCAGATGTAGCCAAGACCAGCGTACATATTTTGAATAGAAGTCCTACTTCAATTTTGGAAGGGCAAACACCTTACCAAGCTTGGTATGGTAAAAATCCAAATGTTAAGTATTTCAAAGTGTTTGGCTCCTTGGCATATTATCACATTCTTGATGAGCTAAGAAAGAAGCTCAATCCAAAGAGTCATGCATGCATCTTTGTAGGATACTATGAGAATATAAAATCTTACAGACTCTACAATCCCAAGACTAGAAAGTTTATGCTTTCCAAGGATGTGATTTTTGATGAAGGGGGAGAATGGGGTAAGCCCCAAATATTCAGTTATGATGAATCCAATGATGTAGTTTCTAAGTAGGTGCAACAGCAGACACCACAGAAAGGTAAGCAGTCTCCTCCCACAAACCCCAGTTCATCTTTTGATTCAACTTCTTCACCAAGCCCTTCTCCATAGATATTAGTAAGTTCCTCACAAATGGACATCAATTCTCCATCCAGAGGTAAGATAACTCTACAAAATTCTCTTACCTTTTGTTGGCTAAGCTTTTTTGATGGTCGGCATGATATTTTATTACATTTATTTATCCCTCACCTTATTCTTCTCCTTATCCCTCCAATGTCCTTCCTCCTTCCCTGCCGTCCATTTTCCCTTATCACTCCACTTCCTTCCTCTCCCCATGCCCGTTGCCACCTCCCTTTCCTCTTCCTACTCCTTCGTTCTCTCTAATCCTCTCGATCTTCCTCCAACCTCCCTTCCCTACTCTTCCACTTGTATTAAGCCTATATAAGGTTTAATTATTGTAAGGTTTAATTAGCTGGTTATTTTATTTAATGAATATTCTCACCTGGTTATTTTGTTGTGTAAATTTTATCTCGGCCCACATTAATATAGGACTTACATAGGCTCTTAGGGCATCAAAATCTATGTAGGTGATGTGGTTATTAGAAGGTGCGGGAGGTTCAATGTGAGGGGTATCAAGGATAGAAGTGTGGACCACCCTCTGCATCATGTCTACATCTGAGGTGGATTTTGGGTGAGAGGTTCTAGCAAACAAGTTGAGATACATACTCTATGACACATCGGCTTGTCCAACCATAGAAGTGGCTGGAGGGTGGGAATTTTGAGTGAATGCTCCATGGATGAAGGTGGTTGGTTTGTGGGCAACTAGTTCAAAGCTCTAGCTTGACTTCGGTTCAATACCATAAGCTAGGTAAATAGTGAGTGTGCAAGGTATGTGTGTGTCAATATGTGAGATCTACACTATGAACCAAGCAAACAATCACACCAAGCAAACAAAAGTTTTCAATTTTTGCAATATTCTATTTTGAATTTTATTTTTATTTTTCTTTTATTTTTATTTTTTTTTAGTTTTTTTTTTTGTTTGTTTTATGTAAAACCCTAAGACTAAATACTATGCAATGTGGATGAATCTATCCTTAAAAATAATTAGTTTCTTGGTGATGAAATCCAAGAAACTGTCGTAATAAGCTAGGGCTTATTCTAAGGATCTCTAACAATTAGTTATGAAATCCAACATGTTCAGGAGGTTTTCCTTGCACTTTTCATGCATTAGTGTGGCATATTGAAATGTGCAAAGTGTGTGGTGGTTTTTTTCTATGTTTTTGCAAAGAAAAAGCACAAAATTACCCTAAAATACAATCTATTATGCAAATATAATTTCTTACCTACAATAGAATTAGGAAACATGCAGAAGGTAAAATAGATAAAAATCTAACTTTAATGCAACAAAAAGGTCCCAAATAGGCCCTAAGATACTTTAGAAACACAAATCTAGACACAAAGGTGTGTCTAGGATTGAGTAGATGCAGAGTTGCATCTGCTCAGATATAGGACCACATTAGAAGTTAACCAAACACAAATCTGCATCTCTAACCATATGTCAAAAACATAATAAGATAGATCTGGAACCCTAATGTGACCTAAGATGCTCTCTAGAATGCAAATTTACCCCTAGATGCAACTAATATGATTTTTACAACCTAAAAAGACAAAGAAATGCCCTTAAATGCTATTTTATTTTGGATTTTTTGCAAAAACACTTAAAATACCTAAAAAAACCCTAAAATGATTACAAAATGCTTGATCTACTACCTACACTAAAAATAGGGATAGAAAAGTAGAGATTTCTTTTTATTTTTCCTTCAAAAGTAAAAAAATAGAGTTAGGGTTTCAAAAATGGCTTACCTGGAAGCCTTTCACTTTCTCCCACCAACTTTCCAAACATGGTGTTGCATTTGCTCAGGATCTCAAATGCAAAGGGCATCTGTTCAGGACCCTAGATTCAAAGGGATGTCTACTTAGGTCTCCCAAACGTAGTTCTACATCTGCTCAAGATCTAAATATACCTGAATAATCTCTAGAACTCCTGAATCAAATTTCCAAATTTTTGCATGACATGCTCCCAAAACCTACAAGAAAATAGACACAGATCAATGAATCAAAAATAGCAAGGTAGATTAAAATAGAACCCTTTAGGGGTCCCACCATGATCACCATTTGTAAGCCAAAAAGAGATAACACCAAACAATGCAAACAACAAAACAAGCAATATGAAATCAAATGAACTTTGTATTGATATGGGAGTCTTGATCTCCTCTCTTTTACAATATTTTTACCCCGAACTATAGGGGTTACAAAAGAATGCTTGTTTCATATTACAATAAATCAAAAAGGGAAAAAACCCCTTTTGCGGATCAAATGAACTCTGGTGTCTTTGATCTTCTTTTGCTCCAATCATTTCATGGATGGGCTTTGCTATCCTTGCAGGCCATAACCTGCACACATTAATTTGCAAACACATTGGGTCAATAGCACCTATTAATATGAATGAAAGAAAACTACCAAAATTGAAACCCTAAATTTTGCAAACTGTAAAATGAAATGCATGAAACATAAACAATGAAATCAAAGTTGTCTTACTATCACCTGACTCAATCTGTCTTTTGGGGCTAAAAATATCATTGGGTAAACATGGATCTGCATTTGGGGATTGGCTAAATGCATTCCTATGTTTTTATAGACACAAAGTCATGTTTGTGCCTGTGTAGATGCCTTGTTGAGTTTGGTTTTGTATTGCGAAACTATCAGGATCAATTCAGGACCTTGATGATTTGACGTACAAACTTCTATTAGGATTACTCTCACAATTTTGATAAAGCATCATTACAAATTTTCTCTCGGTCCCCTTCTTCCCAAAAGTGAATCAATTTCTATAACCTTTTGGAAGGTTAGGGTTAGGTTTTGGAAGTGGCAAGCTAGTGTTGCCAAATGGCAAGCTAGGGTTAGGGTTTTTCTAGTGGCTAAGAAATAATATATATAGCAAATGGCTAGGATTTGGTGTCTACAAAAATACATATATTTCTTGCTTTATTTATTTTTATGGTGCATCTTTTTATTGTCTACAATATGGCGATCACAGTGGGACCATTCCCCTAACTTTATTTTTTGCATAATATTTTAAGTTATTTATTGTTACTATGATTAATATAGATTTTATTGCTGCATTTTGATATCTCTGCTAGTTTTGTATTTTGAATTTTACACAAGTTGCAAACAGTGCACACAGAAGAAACCATTTGATCTAGACTGTCCTCAAATTTTATCCATCTGATCTGAGACGATCTCAAATAGAAGTCATTCGACCCTAGATGATTATAGAACATGGTCACCACCAACCTTTAGTGTTTAACACAGTGTAATATCATAGGTTGTGGTCAGTGCACACAGATAAAATTTTCCAACCTAGGACATCCTCAACATGCAACCGTTTGATCCAAGACAGTCTCATAATAGAAGTTGTTCAACCCTGGATGACCGTAGAGCACAAACACCACCAATTATCGATCTTCAAAACAAAATAGGACCATAAGTAGGGGGTTTCAAATTTATTATTATTTTATTAAAAAAAGGTTCTCAGTTTTTTATTATATATAGCTTTTATAGTTTTTTTATTTTCTAATAAAAAAAGGTTTTAAGTTTTTTTAATTATTTATAGATTTTATAGTTTTTTTTAAAGGTGAAAAAATCATTTTAGAACTAGCATTTATTTCTTTTGCATTGATAAAATTGCATTAGGTATTTTAAGACAAAACAAAAAGAACAAAAAATAGAAAAACACCAAAAACAAAAACAAAAACTTAATAAAGCAAAAAAAGAAAATAATTTACATCACACACATGCATGTTCCATAAACATCGATGAAGTTGTATTTCATCACCAACCATCAATCAATACCAATGACGTTGTAATTCACCTCCTTCCATTGGCTTACCCCCTAGACATTGTAGCAGCCCTCATGAGTGGTTTTTCAAACTTCGTCATCAAAAAATCCTCCACTCTTGAGAAGACCTTGAGGTGGCTTAGGTTAGATACCTCTTTGTTCATGATCTTTAATAATCAATGGACTCGTAGTTATCATTATTTTCTAAGCCCGCTCGATGGTGAAGTGAAAGTCTGGGTAGACCAGTAGCAGGACTTAGAAAGCACAACCTCTCTCAAGAGAGTAATTTTTCCACATAGGATACCCACAACCGTCATCATAGGAAGCCATTTCAGCCATTTTTGTACTTCTTATAAGAGAGGTGGGCATCAACACACCCACTTAAATTGCATTCCAACACCATATTTGTAGTTTTAAGTGTAGAATCATCAAAATAAATGAAAATACAAACAAAAAAATAAAAATAAAAAAATTTCAAAAAACCAAAAACAGTTTCAACAAAAAAAATCACAAATACATCAACCCAAACATTAGCATACTAAAACACAAAAAACATTAAAACTATTTTTTCTCTAATTGTTTTTTGTGTAGATAGTGAAATCCACCTTCACAAAACACCATCACCATCACACCTCCAAATCCACATTCCATTCATCTTCCTACTAAGCTTATGGTCTTAACTCAAATTCAAGTCCAAGCCCAAGCTCAAGCCCAAGCCACCATGGACCAATCTAGTTAAGCCTCCCACCCATCCACCACTCCTTCAACCTAGTAGGAGGTAGCCCCACAACCACCCCAAGGTAGCTTGTCTAGCTACAACCACCATACCACTACCAACCCACCTAAGTTACATAACTAAAGTACCACATATCGCCACATCCCCACCAACATTCTTGCATCTACTGGGTCAAGGATTCCTATGTCCCCGATCAACCCTACCATCACCCTCATTGATATTGACACTACACAATCCCTTAATGGGTCATTTACCCCACCAAATTCACTATGACCATATTTACTACCATTAATCATTCCACCCCACTTGCTCTCCCCCATACCCCAAGAGTTGGTTTACGCTCATGCAACCCATTCTGTCAACCTGTATCCTGAGTATAGTATGCCTGCTAAATTATTTCCACTTGGAGGACCAGATACCTAACTCAATGTAGGCTACATGTCCACATCTACAAACCCAAACCAATATCCATGGGCTTATGTTAATGCAACATTTCATTTGTCTCCATCTACTCTATCCACTTTGACCCAACCACTCTAATCGCCAACTCAGGTGCCAAACTCTCCTCCTCCCATGTCAACCTAAGATTCCTTTGCACAATTACCATCATAGACCACTAGACCACCTATAGTTCAATTTTTAATGCCCCCAAAACCATAGGATCCCTCCTATAGTCACTACTAACCACCCTCAAACCCATCTTAACCACTTACCAGCTACTACCAAACTTCATTAGCATCCATACAACCACCACCATATTTTGAGGCCTATGGCCAACCTCCCCTCACTTCACAATACTAGTAGTACCCTCTACAAAAATACCAATAGCCCCCTCCATATTACCCGTAATCATCATTGCAATACCAGCAAACACCTCAGCATCAACAATAGCCTCCACCACAACAATACCAACAACCACCTCCACTTGACCTACAACAAATCTTGAATTGACTCACAAACATTGAGATACATTTGAGTTACCTTCTACCTCCTCGTCCATTTTTTCCACCTTGTCTAAATCATCCATACCATACCTATATGCCTCTATCAGAGCCATTATCGATAATTTTTCAAAATTTATAGGATGTAAAAACAATTGCTCTACCTAAGATACACCCTATAGACCCCAATAGACCTAAACCCAAGTCATATAAATAAAATCACTATTACATGTATCATTGTCAAAAATCCCATGACATCAACAACCACATCGCATTTAAAAATTTGGTCCAAGACCTTATCGACAGAGGGTTCATTCCCATAGATAATCCACTTGCCCCACCCAATCAAAACCTTGATATCTACCAAAATCCCTTGCCACAACATGAGGTATCAACATCCATCACTCCTCCCATTCAAACCAATTATATCATATCAAGCACAATGCACAATGGGGATGCTCAAGGTATCACACCTTTCCCATCAACCACATCATAGACATAAAATAATTTAAGAATGCTTAAGGTATCACACCTTCCCCACAATCACCAGTCATAAAAAACTTTGGAGATGTTCAAGGTATCGCACCTTCCCCATCAAATCAATTCAAACTTAATAAATCACACAATCATCAACCAACTTGGGAGTGTTCAAGTTATCACACCTTCCCCATCAGTCATATCAAATTATCAACCAACTTGGAGATGCTCAAGGTATCGCACCTTCCCTACCAATCAATTCAATCAATAAAATCTATCATCAAATAAATTAGGGATGTTCAATATATTGCACCTTTCCCACCAATCAATCAAATCAATCAAAAGGCTCAATCAATCCATAAAACAAGCACAAAACTCAATCAATCAAATAACTTGGGGGCAATCAAGGTATGCACCTTCCTCGTAAATTATTTAATCACAACATTCATCAACCCACTTGGGGATGCTCAAGGTATTGCACCTTCCCCACAGTCATAATCATAAATAAAAAAATAAAAAATAAATCAAAAAACCAAAAAAATAAAAATAAAAAACAATCACACACTGCTACAAAGTACATTGCATTCACACACACCTAAGCATTCCACCTCACATCATTTTCATCACCAATAATACTTTGGTTATCGTTTAGCTCATGTTTTCATTTATTTTACTAATATCGATATTGTCACATTAATCAAGGGTGTTTTCCTTGTGGTATATATCTTACATGATGTTTCCCTAAACACGAATTTTGCTACATCCACCACTCACCATCCTCACATGTAGTCATAACACATCACGTGACATCTTGTCTTTATCAAAGTCTCTAGTTTGGAGAATTTTTAGGTTCTTTTAGTTGCTCAGCCATACCTAGTGTCTCCTTCAACCTCTATTGAACATCATTAGCTCTTGAGTGCTATAGGTCTTCCTAGTTACCTCAATTTTTCTCTAATATCATGCACATATATCACATATTAATAAAATTTTAATGCCTAGGAAAGACGAACTCATGAGTCATTATTGTCATAAAGAGAATGGTTTCCCCTGCTCATCCTATCATGCACATGATCTAACCTTGATAATTGCCAAAAGGACAAATGCACAACAAAAGCAAAAATAAAAAAAAATCAAGTCTAAAAAAAAGTGCAAATAAAAAGCTTGAATCCCTAGAATTCTTAGCTCACTAGATCATGGGGTTAACCTCCATTGGGGTTATAGATGCCTGATTGGCAGTGGAGTACATCCTACATGGTGCCATGTTGGTCACATTAGCAACCTTCTTTTGTATAGACCTATGTATGCTCATGGATGAGCTAGCTTATTGGTGTAAGTCACAAATGATGAGTCCAACCTCGCTTAAAATTGAAAATGAATAATCACTACACACATAGTTGGTCTTTGCAAAACTTGACTAACTTGGTTGGTCTTAGTATCTCCAAGTGTCTACTTGATTAGTATAAGAGTTTTATCAATGTCACTAAGATGTTTAAGGTTCCTAAAAGCACTTCTAGATTCTACATCCCTAAGACACATGAAAGGACAAGTCATGTCACTATTATCCCCATTTTATATGCATCCATTGCATCACATCCATTTCCACTCACCCCACATGTATATCAGTACCATTATGTTGACACTCTTGATTACTTGATTAAAATTATGAAAATCAATGTGTTTAAGTGTTTGTTGAACAATAATCAAATGTATATGCATACATATCCATCACATTCATTCATTACACACATCATACTAATACACCAGACAAAAAAAACATTAATAAAGTGCATCACATATATATACTATATATATGTATATATATATCCTCATCAATAAAATACATGTTGTGTCATGCTCATAGGCTACATATATCTCACACCAAAACATATACAAAATGACATCATATTAATCAGACATAATGCAAAGAGGAGATGTTTTAGGTATCACACCTTCCCTACCAATCAAGCACAAGGCTCAATCCATCAAACAATAATTAAACAACTTGGGGATGTTCAAGGTATCATACCTTCCCCACTATCAATCACATCAATCATCAACCAACTTGGGGATAATCAAGGTATCGCACCTTCCCCATAAATCAATCAATAAAAAAATCATCAACAACCTTGGGGTGTTCAATGTATCACACCTTCACCAATAATTGATTAAACAACCATCAAGATCCTGGGGATAATCAAGGTATCACACCTTCCTCCATAAATCAATAAATAAATAAATCAATCAAACATGCAATCAATAAAATTGGATATGTTCAAGGTATAACACATTCCCCCACTATGTAACGGATCCTTTTGTTACTTCTTCTTTACTAGAATTTTTTTTTTTACATATACAAATGTTCATCTACATATGGCAAAGACCTAATCCATAACCTAGTATAGGAATATTCCATTTGGATTGTATCTTTCAAGGAATATAGATTCAAGAGCTATAGAGACTTTATTAGAGTCTCTTTAAGTAGAAGTGATCAGCTTCTATGAAACCCTCATACCCCACTTGGTATGAATATGTTGGCCAAGCATACTGGTTTCATCCTCTAAAAAGGAGAAATCACCATTTGGTCCACCAAGACCAGGTGAATGCCTTGAAGATGGAAAAAACCACACCAATGGTAAACCATCATAAATGAAATAACCACATCCGTGATTATTCATAAATATTAACTCCCTTACAATCCATCTAGCAAGGAGTTCTAAGGCCATTATATCACTATTGTGATAAGAATCCTTGGAATGCCATCTTAAATATGGTTACCTATCATGTTGGTACACCCTCTTGTTTAGGCAACCTTCTTATTGTCCTCATCACAAATGGACATTACTTGTCCCTTACAGGTGTTTTCCTCCACAAGTAACCCTAATCCTCTAGTGTAGAGTGTAGGGTCTATCTTGATTTGTAAACCAAGGTCATTATGCCATATTGAGAGCTTAATTCCATAATATGATTTCAACTAAACCATCTTGAGTGCATTTAATCCATGAAGCAAGATTCATTACATCTTATCCTTAGGTTTGAAGTACTACAATAGACTTCCTCTTAAACCAGGTTTGTGTTTTATTCAAGGATAAGTATATAGTGCATAAATCCAATTTATCCCACAATACTAGAGTGAATTAGACAAATGCCTTTTGATTTATTAACACTTTTAAGTAACATCCATCCATCACATGAGATTATTATTGATCTACTCTACTTAACTATATCATCATCATTACCTGTTGATAAGCAACACACCCCCACTGAAAAATGAGATTCCATCCTTAGAAAATTCTGAACTTTCATTTTTTGCAGTAGGGACCCTCTTGATCTTTTCAGTGTTTTAAATCCAAATTTGCTTGCCTCCTTTTTAAAGTTGTGCTTTTTCTTGCATTCTAGCTGTGTTATCCAAGAATTCACTTTTTACATGCTAGAATCATTCATGCACAAGCAAAATCTTGCACCGGTACCGAGAAAATCCGTAAAACAGTTGCATAAATTCACTAAAAATCAAACTTTCCATTTTTGGTAGTGTCGCGATATCGCGACACTTCCATTTTCGGAAATGTCGCGATATCGCGACATGTAAGTCAAAATACGGCTAAGTGCGAGAAAGGTCGCGATTTCGCGACATGTCGCGAAATCGCGACAGGTTTTGGGAGAGAGACGCAACTCGTACGGATGGCGCGATTTTGCGACATGTCGCGAAATCGCGACATGTCGCATTTTCGCTGCAGGAGAGAGAAAGTGGGCTGCAGAATGAAAAATCAGCTAAGTCAGAAACATGTTCCAAAATCGCGGTCAGCGCGGTCAACGCATGCAGGAAAGGGAACTGTCGCGATATCGCGACGTGTTCTAAAATCGCGTCGAAAATCAAGAAACGTACGGAGGCCGGAAGGGTCGCGATTTCGCGACATGTCGCGAAATCGCGACATGTCGTGTTTTCGCGGCCGACGAGGGAGGAAGTTGCCGATGCGCGGCAGGTCGCGATTTCGCGACATGTCGCGAAATCGCGACATGTCGCAGAATCGCGGCAGGAGAGAGAAAGTCATAGTTGACCTGAAAGTGCATTCCGGCGGGAAACATAAGGCTTCCTGGGGTAGCGACACGTGTCAAAGCGTGAATGGGACAAAAAGAAGCCGACATGCAAGCTTATTTTTCGGATTTAATCTGTTTTTAATGTTTTAAGCTTCTGATTTAATTAAAATGCTAATCTAATGCATCTTTTTGTCTTTCATGCAGGATTCCACCCGGCACTTACGGACAACCGGGAAAGACCATAAAGGCGAAGATGAAGTGCGGATTTAGTCAAGGACCGCCATGCTAGGAGAGAAGCAGCCGGTGAGAGCATTCAACAACAAATTTATTGCAGACTTGATAGCATGAAGACCATTTCAACTTCGGGATGGATTTGCGGAGATCGAATTGATGGAGAAGTGGTGACTCATCCGGCTCACCAACAGAATTAACTGAAAGCATTTATTTGCAGATGCGAATGAATGCAAGTTGCATTTTATTTTATCTTCTCCATTTATGGCAACTCGATCGCACGTATTTGCCGAAGGGTTAAGTTCTATCCGGACTTTGATTTTTAAATGGATTTTTATTGTAAATCCCCGGTCCTAGGGTTTAAGTGCGATAAGATTTAGGGTTTGAGCAAGATATTTTGGAAAAGATCATGGTCTGTCCTGAGTCTATAAATACAAATTCTAAATGTAATCGCAGGAGGCGGAGACTTAGAAATAAAGGCTTATAAGCAATTTCTTGCAAATTTTGTGAAATCCTTTGTTTCCGGACTTGGAGTTGATGTGCTTTAGCTTTTCTCGTGATAGCATGGCCAGGAGCCTAATCTTTTGCATAGTGTGATAAGTGTATTTTCTTTTGTTATCCGTTCCATTTAAAGTTTGTTAGATATATGTCAGTAATCCGCCATTGTCAAGATTAAATATGTCGTTAGGCTTCAGCTTGTTCTATTGTCTCGCTAGGGGAAATTACAGATTTCGGTGTAAGTTTGTTCTAATTGCTCGTCTTCACCGTGCGAGCTAGGCCGCCGGTGAAAGATACCGCTTTAACCACCGCCCCTTGGATTTATAATTTTCTCGCTAGATCCGTTTCACTCGCCTTGTGCTCTTAGTTGAAAGTGATCTTAGACCGACCGGACACTTTCTTCTCGGGATTTGTTCTCGTTGTGAAGCTGATAGCATAGATAAGATTGATAGTTTAGAGTTTTACAGTTTAAAGTCTGATAAACTTCTCTTTTCTGCCTTACCCTACCCTCTCTTTGCTTACCGTTAATGATCCATTTTTATTTTCTTTATTTGCCTTTTATTTAAATCACGACCCATGAGAGCTAGATCTAGAATTCAAGTTAAATCCGATTGTCAACAACTTTTGCAACTACCGAACAAGTTCAGAAACCCCCGTAAGGTAACAGAGCAACCCATATTGAAATCTATTCCGTAAGTGGAAAAGAGTGAATTGCCATTCGACCCAACTCGTAACTCGCACCTTGGATAACCAACTAGATCCTAAAGATGAGTGGGATCAGTCCCGTGGGTGTCTCCTGAGCTTTCCTTTGCCTTCATCCTTTTTCCCGTGGTGTGCATGAAAGCCGGACCAACACCTAATTGGCGCTAGAAGGAGGGCCGAACTCGCTCAAGTGTTGTAAGGGCATAACAAAGAACATTTGAAGGACCCACGTTGAACTCCTTGACAGCTTTTTAAATTGTCACCCGGCCATTTCAACTTGCTAAAATACGTAACCCGTTCGTAATCGCAGAGTTTGTCGACTGTGAAAACCGGATTCTACATACTGGGTAACAAGGTCCCACCCCATAGCCGGAGAGCTCCTTGTCCCCGAATTAGAAACTCCGAGAAGAAGTAGCCACATAAGAGCCACATCTCTATCACGCATGCTTTATCACCATTGATAGTCACTCCAACCGGAGCTCGTAATATCCCCGTTAATCCATTAGCTATGGCAAATTGGTTGGGCTCCACAGCCTTTGAACATTCCGGTATAGCCCATGACTTGCCCGTAAATCCGTAAAGATACCTCCCTAGGTATAAACATGATGGGACAAGAATCGCAGAGGAACACTTAATTGCATTCAAGAATGCACTCGGGTTATTAAATGTACAAGGATGAGGATGTTGCCTCGCAGACTCTTCCCGCTCACTCTCCAGGAGGGAGCCTATGATTGGTTTCTAAATCTTACCAATGATTCCATCACCAGTTGGAGTGACTTAGAAAAAGTCTTTGTGTCACAGTTCTGGGAAGTGATAGACCCCAAGATTTTATATCAGCAGCTTTCTAGCATCAAAAGAGAACCGAATGAGTCTATTAGATCCTATAATGTCGATTCCGTAAAGCTTATGGTAGACTCACCGGCTATTATGTACCGAATGCCGACTCGGCATTAGAGATTTTTAGGAACTCTCTGGACCCAATGACCTCTCGTCTTCTTGAAGAGGGATGCCACCGTTACTAACTTGACGTAAGCTTATAAAGAAGCTTTAATCCCGGAAAGACAGCTTGGGACCCCACCTTTAAATATTCAACAAACTCCTCTCGATCACTCACCTGCTCCTATACTCAATCCTATCCCACATCGATGATGCCGCCGCTTGTCGTACTTTACCATCAGCAAGACCATTAGTCACAAAGACTCGCTGAGAATGTACGTAACCCCGTAAAAGAGGCCGACAATGCTAGGATTGAAGAAGTTTCAAAGATTGTTCAGAAGCTGGCCAATGATTTTTTGAGTTTTAAAAGGCAAACTTCTACTGGAGACAATCCCAACATATATTCATACCAACCAAACAGATTTAATAGGCCCCCATATGAGCCTAATAAAGATTACAAGGGTAAAGCTCATGATGTGAACATCTGTGATTTGGCTCTCCCCAACTGGTGCAGAATTCATGCCACTTCTCAACATGGGGAATTAGATTGTGTGGAATTTTGCAATGCATTTGAAGCTTTGTCAGGAGATTTGATCTCCCCTGAAAATCAAAGAACTGCTGAGGGCCCAAGTTCATCTGGACACAATGCAGCCTATGGTCTTGGATTCTTTTTCTTTCCCGGATGAATCCGAGAATGTAGTTGAAATGCCCATGGATGAAGTACAGTGCTTTCCAAGCAGACATTTAAGAGATAGCTACAACCTGAGGAACAGGAATCCTGAGCCAAATACCACATCAACTCCTCCCCGATAATTCTCACAATATTCCTCCTGACCCCTCTCCAAGCAATAATCCACCCCCACCAAAGGGAGGAGCTCAAAGAGTACCAGATAGTTGCTATTCCTCCACTTAACAAAGGATATAACATAGTGGAGGATATGAAAAAGATTAAGGCTAACATTACTCGCATGAGTCGGGCACTGCATTTCGAGCAGCAGAGACAATCCGATAAAGACATACTCCGGCCCCGCTCGCTAAACCCGTGGATAAAGGGAAGAAAATAGCCAATGCCAATCCGGCCATGTACAAGGAAAAGACCGAAGTTCCCCCATTTTTACCGACCGTCGAATTTTTGGGAAGAACTTACATAATTGTTTGGTGGATTCAGTGCATCTCGCTAATGTCATGCCATTGGCAATTTGTCGACAGCTGGGGCTGACCCCAATGAAGTCCGAGAGGAGAGTTGTCCAATTGGACAAGTCCGAAGTTAAGGTTGTGGGAGAGCCGCAAAACATTCACATTCAATTGGCATCCGAGCCAAGGGCTCAACATAAGATCGAAATCCAAGTTGTGGATATCCCAATGGGGTATGGAATGTCGTTAAGTAGGGATTGGTCTAAGTCTCTCGAATGGATATCCGGCAACTGGACTTTTCACACATGTGGTTGCCATGGAAGGGTGTGGCTAATCAATTGCGGGTTGACAGAGAACCTAGGTACAAACACACCATTACAGAGTACAATGCTGCAAATGAGACTGTCAATATTGCAGAGGTAGACATTGGTGTCTACAATTTAACAACTCGGGCACAATGATAAATTTAACAAAGCTCATCCCGTACATACTAATGAAGTTTGGACACTTCATGTGGATGGAGCCGGATGTAAGGTGGTTCTGGAACAAAGGCGTCCTCAAAGGGCCTCAAAGTCGACATTTTTTATGTCTTACCGCTCGCAGCTCCCATGTACTAATAATTTAGCAGTAGTATGAAGCTCCGATTTTAGGTTTAAAATTTGCATTGGATAAAAATGTGAAGAACATTCAAGTTTTCACCGATTCGGAATTAGTGGCAAGCCAGGTCGTGGGTAAGTTTCAGGTAAAGCCTCTTATCTCAAGGGATACAAGCACGTAGCTTGGGATCTTGTGGAAGGCTTTGATGCATTTAACTTAACACATATACCCATGGAACAAAATTCACATGCAGATGTCTTGGCATCTTCACCGCAAGTTTAAGGCCATTGGAAGATTTTAAGTGGGATAAGTTTTCAATTGAGCTAGTCCCCCGTCCTTCGGCTCCAAACAATATTGACAAACTTTCAAGTTTTCTCGTATGATCAACAAATTGTGAACTTTCTCGCAGAGTACCAATACCTTTGAGAATGCTATAATTGATGAGGGCCAAAGGGACACCCTGATGGAACAACTAGATGATGACAGGGGAATCATGAGATTGAAGGACAAATGTAATCCCAAAGGGAATGGTAGAGCTGGAGAGGCTATTCGATGTTGACAAGATCAGGCAAAGGGTGAATTCTGAGGATTATGTGGGCACCACAGACAATGATACTGAAAATTTGAATGTAGGAACCGAAGAGGATCCAAGGAACATCAAGTTGGCAAAGGACTCGTGATCCGTAGATAAAGAGAAATATGATTGATTTCCCGCACAGTGTCTAAGGATGTAATGGCCTCGGTCATACAAGGATTTAAAGGTATTTGATCCAAAAGTTTACACCCACATCATACCTTTGAAAGAATCTTGCAAGCCTTTCATACAAAAACAGAGGCATGTTAATGCTCCGTTAGAACCCCTTATTAAGAAAGAAGTGGAGAAGCTCTTGAGTGCAAAGAATTATTTTTCCTATCGTGCATTCTACTTGGGTGGCAAATCGGTGCCGTAAGGAAGAAAAATGGGGAGATCCGCCTTTGTGTGGATTTTAGGAATCTGAACAAAGCATTCGAAAAGGACAACTATCCCCCGCCTTCTATGGATGAAGTACTACGTATTGTTAATGGCTCGTAGATGATGTCTTTTCTCGGATGGTTTCTCGAAGCTATAATCGTATTCTAGTTGAGAAGGAGGATAGAATGAAGACCGCTTTACAACTAAGTGGGGTACTTTTGCTTACAAGAGGATGCCATTTGGTTTAATAAATGCAGGAGCAACATTTCATAGAGCAATGGACCATGCCTTCAAGGGGCTTATGGGCAAATGTATTGTAGTTTACATGGATGATCTAACAGCCTTTTCCAAATCCAGATTTGACCATGTCAAGCATTTAGAGTCTGTATTTAACAAGTGCAGAGAGTTTGGCATCTCTTTGAATCCAAAGAAATGCATATTTGGTGTAACAGAAGGCAAATTGCTTGGGCATTTGGTCACAAAGGATGGCATTTCCATGGATCCAGGCAGAGTTGAGGCCATATCTGGCATACCATTTCCCAACTCCAAGAAAGAGTTGAGATCATTCTTTGGAAAGATTAACTTTGTCAGAAAGTTTATCTCATGCTTTGCAGAGATAGTTAAACCAATGAATGATATGTTAAAGCAAACCGCCCGCATTGCCCGGACCATCGAAGCTAAGATCGCTTTTCAAGAAATCAAGACAACCATTAAACAAGCACCAGCCTTAGTAAGCCCGCATTTCAGCAGGCATTTCTATCTCGTACACTTTCTCTTCTCGAACATACACTTGCCGCAAGTGTCGACTCAACGGAGAGATACAGGAGAACATCCAATTGCTTTTAAGAGCACTAATTTGAAGGGAGCTGAACCGAAATATTCCGGATTAGACAAACAAAGCTTATGCTTTGGTAAGGGCAAGGAAGCGGCTCAGACATTATATACTCTAAGCAAAACTCATGCCATAGTGCCGCACTCCAACTGTGAAGTACCTTCTAAGTCGAATGAGTTGGGTGAACCGAGGGGCAATTGGGTCACCAGGTCGCAAGAATATGACTTGGAGATTAGGCCTCGCTAAACCGATCGTAGGACTTGGCTTGTCTAGACACATTGTCAAGTGCCTCCACAAGCAGAAGTTAATCAATTAAACTCGAATCCGATGATTGGTATGGGGATATCATTCATCTCGCTACGCTTTGGGGTTTGCCCATCCCATTTGAACAGAACTCAAAGGAGAGCATTAAAGTTAAAAGCTTCTCACTATCTCCTCAAGGCAGTACTCGTACAGGGAGAATTATGCCGGCATCTTCCTAAGGTGCATTTCTCCCAAGTGAAGTCGATGAAGTCATGGCTAGTTTTCATGAAAAACTAGGGGCGTGGCATTCATCGAGATCTCGCTACAAAGACATAAAATATTAAGAGCAAAGCACATCGGCCTACACTTTTTAAGGATGCACATCAACATGTCGAACCTCGCCATCGCTGCGTACATTTGCAGCCAAAGAGGCAAATCGAGCTCGCCATTGCAACCAGCTGTGATAAACAAACCTTTCATGCAAGTGGGGACTTGATTTTGTGGGAGTCATTAACCCGAATTCCTCACAGGCATAAATATGTGCCGACGACCATCGACTATTGCACAAGGTGGGTTGAAGAAGCAGCCACTACAAGAAGTACAACCTCAGAAGTTATTGATTTTCTTGAATCAAATGTCATAACTAGATTTGGGGTTCCCCCGAATTTGGTCTCGTGATAATGGGCCCGCCTTCCAATCATTGGAGTTTGCGGATTGGGCATACCGTATGGGGATAGTTATCGATTCTCATCCAACTATTATCCCCAAGGCAATGGACTGGCCGAGTCAACAAACAAGAACTTAATGAATGCCATCAAAAAGTCTCAGCAGCAGACAAACCCGTGCAATGGCATACATTGTTGAAATATGCACTGTGGGCTGACCGGATAACACACAAAGTGGCTCTTAAGACCTCTCCCTTTGTTTTGTTGTATGGTACTCGGCCAATTGTCCCCATCTCCTTGAAATTGCCTACCTATCAGTTTGCCTTAGATTATTTTGAAGGTCATGATGATGCTGAAGCCCGTGTTTTAGACCTCACTAACTTGCAGGATGAAAGACTCCAAGCCCTGGAGCACTTCAGCAGACACCAAGAAACTGTCAAGCGGTGGTTTGACAAGAGAGCCAAGGTGAAGGCTTTCAGCCGGCAGACTTAGTGCTTCGTGGGACAAGGCCCATGAGAAGAAGGGTAAGCACACAAAGTTGCAACCACCGTGGATAGGCCCCTACCAAATTGCTGAAATATTGGGTAACAATGCTTTCCGCTTGCAAGACCTCGGATGGTAATTTTCTCGGACCTCCCCGTTAATGGCCAATACTTGAAGCATTATTTTTCTCATTGCTCCATCCAATGTATCATTTGAGTAAGCTATAAAAAAAGGTTGTAACATGTGTACATATTGTAAATAGCTCCGTAAGTTTTGTTTTGTTCTAGTTTAGTTCTTTTAATAGCTCTGTACGCTTGCTTTAGTTGCTTCTTTTTAGTTTTAATTGGGTGTCATCTCGTATTGGGTTTGTTTGTTAGATTAATCCTTGTTCTCAGTGCAGTTTTATTTTTTATTTTTTATTTTTATTTTATTTTTTTATTTTTTTAATATGTCTGTGCAGTTGCATTTTAGTTTATTTCAGTTGCTTTAAGTTTATTTCAGTGCTGTTGCAGTTTAGCTTTGCTGCAGTTTAGCAGTTTTAGTTACTTTGCTTCAGTTCTTTTAGTTTGTTTCTTTTATTGCCTGTACAGTTTTTATTTTCTTCCTTGCATTTCTTTTTCTTTGCTATCTCGTACCTTTCGCTTTAGTTTTAGTCTTAGTTGCTTGTGCACTTTATTTGCAACCGTGCAGCTTTTATTCTCGTCTTGCTTTAGAAGCTCGTGCTCGTCCTTGGAAGCCTGTACAAAGTCCTTTGGCTTCTAAAATTCTATTTTTTTAACCTCTGCCTGAGCAATCAATGAAAAGTCAGCCCGCTGAAAATTGTTTTATTCCTAGTCGATAAATCCTCAATCCAAGTGCCTCCCCATTCTCGCTCATTATTCTAATTGAGATAGTCTCGCTTGCACTAAACTCGTGGAACTATTTTGTTATCCAGGATGAAGGTAGAGAGATGATTGGATCTTTGTGTCTTACTTGCCACAGCTTGTTTTAATGATAGAAAAACTGCTATGCTCGTTTTGTTGGAGGAACTCCCTGGGAATCCAAGAAAAGTCAGGTTATAAGAGGGGACTATGGTTCATGCAATTATTTGGGTGTCACCGCAGGCTATCAATGCCTAGACTCGAAATAGCTCCGGATTGATCAAATATTAAAAGAAAATTGTAATTTCTCTAAGGTCTTCCGTATAGTGATATATTTCAAAAAGAAGAGAGATAAAAAAAAAGAGAGATAAGAAAAAAAAGAAAAAAAGAAAAAAAAAAAGAGTTATATGATCAAAAGAGGCAGCCAATATTAGATTCTGCCCTACAGTTGTAAATTGGGTCGTGTAAATCTAAAGGGTAACTCTGTCTAGGCTGTAAAAGCTAAACTAGTAAACAGTAGCTCTACTCGGTTTCCCCTTTTACAATCTAGAAAAGTTGATTAATCCAAGTTTATCATTCAATTCACTCATCCTTGAAGAAAGTTCTATACCTTTGTAATTGCACATCGTAAATCTTCCTTGAAGTAATCCAACCCAAGATGTCCTTGGGAAATTTTAACAACTGGCAGCTAGCAGATCAATTTATTGTGAAGAATGTCCGTGGCAAGGCATGATGCATGGTCTTTTTGTTTTGAAACCATAGTCTTGGGTTCTAAAATAGTGCTACTATTTTACCCGCAGATATCGCCATTTGTTGATAAGCAACACACCCCCACCGAAAAATGAGATTCCATCCTTAGAAAATTCTGAACTTTCATTTTTTGCAAGTAGGGACCCTCTTGATCTTTTCTGTGTTTTAAATCCAAATTTGCTTGCCTCCTTTTTAAAGTTGTGCTTTTTCTTGCATTCTAGATGTGTTATCCAAGAATTCACTTTTTACATGCTAGAATCATTCATGCACAAGCAAAATCTTGCACCGGTACCGAGAAAATCCGTAAAACAGTTGCATAAATTCACTAAAAATCAAACTTTCCATTTTTGGTAGTGTCGCGATATCGCGACACTTCCATTTTCGGAAATGTCGCGATATCGCGACATGTAAGTCAAAATACGGCTAAGTGCGAGAAAGGTCGCGATTTCGCGACATGTCGCGAAATCGCGACAGTTTTTGGGAGAGAGACGCAACTCGTACGGATGGCGCGATTTTGCGACATGTCGCGAAATCGCGACATGTCGCATTTTCGCGCAGGAGAGAGAAAGTGGGCTGCAGAATGAAAAATCAGCTAAGTCAGAAACATGTTCCAAAATCGCGGTCAGCGCGGTCAACGCATGCAGGAAAGGGAACTGTCGCGATATCGCGACGTGTTCTAAAATCGCGCCGAAAATCAAGAAACGTACGGAGGCCGTGAAGGGTCGCGATTTCGCGACATGTCGCGAAATCGCGACATGTCGTGTTTTCGCGGCCGACGAGGGAGGAAGTTGCCGATGCGCTGGCAGGGCCGCGATTTCGCGACATGTCGCGAAATCGCGACATGTCGCAGAATCGCGGCAGGAGAGAGAAAGTCATAGTTGACCTGAAAGTGCATTCCGGCGGGAAACGTAAGGCTTCCGGGTAGCGACACGTGTCAAAGCGTGAATGGGACAAAAAGAAGCCGACATGCAAGCTTATTTTTCGGATTTAATCTGCTTTTAATGTTTTAAGCTTCCGATTTAATTAAAATGCTAATCTAATGCATCTTTTTGTCTTTCATGCAGGATTCCACCTGGCACTTACGGGACAACCGGGAAAGACCATAAAGGCGAAGATGAAGTGCGGATTTAGTCAAGGACCGCCATGCTAGGAGAGAAGTTGCCGGTGAGAGCATTCAACAACAAATTTATTGCAGACTTGATAGCATGAAGACCATTTCAACTTCGGGATGGATTTGCGGAGATCGAATTGATGGAGAAGTGGTGACTCATCCGGCTCACCAGCAGAATTAACGAAAGCATTTATTTGCAGATGCGAATGAATGCAAGTTGCATTTTATTTTATCTTCTCCATTTATGGCAAACTGATCGTACGTATTTGCCGAAGGGTTAAGTTCTATCCGGACTTTGATTTTTAAATGGATTTTTATTGTAAAACCCGGGTCCTAGGGTTTAAGTGCGATAAGATTTAGGGTTTGAGCAAGATATTTTGGAAAAGATCGTGGTCCGTCCCGAGTCTATAAATACAAATTCTAAATGTAATCGCAGGAGGCGGAGACTTAGAAATAAAGGCTTATAAGCAATTTCTTGCAAATTTTGTGAAATCCTTTGTTTCTGGACTTGGAGTTGATGTGCTTTAGCTTTTCTGTGATAGCATGGCCAGGAGCCTAATCTTTTGCAGTGTGTGATAAGTGTATTTTCTTTTGTTATCCGTTCCATTTAAAGTTTGTTAGATATATGTCGTAGAATCCGCCATTGTCAAGATTAAATATGTCGTTAGGGCTTCAGCTTGTTCTATTGTCTCGCTAGGGGAAATTACAGATTTCAGGTGTAAGTTTGTTCTAATTGCTCTGTCTTCATCAGTGCGAGCTAGGGTCGCCGGTGAAAGATACCGCTTTAACCACCGCCCCTTGGATTTATAATTTTCTCGCTAGATCCGTTTCACTCGCCTTGTGCTCTTAGTTGAAAGTGATCTTAGACCGACCGGACACTTTCTTCTGGGATTTGTTCTGTTGTGAAGCTGATAGCATAGATAAGATTGATAGTTTAGAGTTTTACAGTTTAAAGTCTGATAAACTTCTCTTTTCTGCCTTACCCTACCCTCTCTTTGCTTACCGTTAATGATCCATTTTTATTTTCTTTATTTGCCTTTTATTTAAATCTGCTGACCCATGAGAGCTAGATCTAGAATTCAAGTTAAATCTGATTGTCAACAACTTTTGCAACTACCGAACAAGTTCAGAAACCCCCTGTAAGGTAACAGAGAGCATCCATATTGAAATCTATTCCGTAAGTGGAAAAGAGTGAATTGCCATTCGACCCAACTCTGTAACTCGCACCTTGGATAACCAGCTAGATCCTAAAGATGAGTGGGATCAGTCCCGTGGGTGTCTCCGGAGCTTTCCTTGCCTTCATCCCTTTTTCCGGGGTGTGCATGAAAGCCGGACCAACATTACCCATTCCATTCAAAACTAAATGATACATTTGAATTACTTTAAATCATCAACATATTAGAAATGGAGCATACTTTTCCAACATCCATACATGTTTAATCTACTGAAATTTTTACATACATTACAATTCATAAAATAAACACTACATCTAACATATATCATTTTCATTTTGAATGCAAATGTAACATCAACAAGAAATAATAAGGCAAACCACAAATTATTGACACAAATATTTATCCTAGGAAAACCCTGATGGGAAAAACCCAACCTCCAAAATATTCTTTGTCCTCATATTCATAAACTTAAGTTGTAAAGTGTTACAATAAAGAAGGGCATATGTGGATCCCTTTTACTCAATGCACAATTCAGGAATACAACTATCCTGATTCAAGTTTATGATGCAATTAAGGAATCTTCCTCATTCCTTTCTCTAAGTCATCATTATAATACTAGGAAAAATCCATACTAGTAAGGAATCCATCTGTTCCTCTTTGGTTAATGATGTGATCAAGGAGTTTATCAATCCTTTACTCTCAATTATCCCATGAATTTACATTTTTGAACATAAGCTTATGAAAATCATTGAACTATATTTTGGAGAAGTCTTAAGAGAAAGATCATATCTTCCTCTCGAATGGATTCCCTATCCATTCTTTAAGATTGATAGACAATCATGGTGCACTTCTTGAATTAGGGTCCCATACCCCTAAACCATTATGCATTTTTCTCTATTGATCAACAAATTCAATTGATTTTTTATAGTCTAGGAAATTTAATTATGGCATATTATTATTTTTAATCCTTATCTAGAAAATATTCATAAAAAAATAAGGTTGGTTACCACGTCCTAATTAGATGTTATATATATATATATATGATTATATCTATACATTTTTATCATTTTCTTCTTGTAATCCAATGCCAAAATGATTATTTGTTTATTTAACTCTCTAGGTACCATACAATTAATCTATGTAATCCTTTAGGCTATTTTTAACATTTCATATTGTAAAAGGGTCAATCCCTTACATACCTACTAAGATTTATAATTTTAAGTAGAATCAAGCATTTACCTTGCTAATGGATCCATTAATAACTTAACCCCTATGCAAGGAAATCTATACCTACAAGGCACATTCTACTAAGGGTCCTTTAAAAATATTCGGCCCATATTCTCTTAGCGGTGAAGTGTTCACAATCCTTATCTATGAAGGAGGATTAACTTGATCTACCTATCAACCAAGTTTAGCTTATTCAACTGCTCTGAGGCTATCCTAGGACTACAAAGTTGATACCTTTCCCCTATGATATGATGCGGTTCACTTTAATCTCTAATCCTCTCAACAAATGTTAAAATTACAACGCGCGAGATGGTAAGGGTTACCCTAGGATTCGTATATCTTATCCACCATGTGTCTCAACTTTATTGGTTCTCCCATATCACTTACATTGGAGAAGTTTAGATGAAATATACAGGGTTTAGTATGCATTTCATGAAATGCAAAGGAAGGAATGCATTGGCGGTTTGCAAAGTATACGCCGAAAAAGACCCAATCACAATGCAACCTACTTCCTAGGTTAACCCCTTTTTCTAATGACTAGCTGGTCGAGGTTGGATATCATCATTTCTGTTCATTTTTCCCTTGGTATTTTGATTGGATCAACTTATTAATGTCTCTGTGATTTTCCAGGGTTTTCATTATTTTTTTATACTCTTCAAAGCGAATTTATGGCATAGCATGAACAAATACATCCCAGCACACTGCAGTCCTTCATCGATCTCTGCAAAAGTGTTTCCTTGATGGTTAATCGGGTGAGGGATCCAAGTGCATTTGGGTGTGAATAAGAGTTTACTATCTCTATATTACCTTGTACCTGTAGGCCCAAAATGGCCACATACTTAGTAAAAAAATTTAGAATTTTGCGCAAGTGATAGAGTCATCATTCCGCATACCTTGCAGTGCACTTTGAAGTGAATCTGCAATAGAAGATATGAACCTACTCAACACTTAGTGAATTTTTTCATACATGAAGCTATTCTAGGTGATTTCTTTCCATATTTGGAATAGTGACAGGTCTCAAATCCGTAAAAGTCTATGAAGAAGGATGGTATCAGCAATTAAAAATATGGATAGGCATTCTTACAAGTGGCCAAGTATGGGAATACCTGATTCCAGGAAGTTATTTTATTTTTTGGCTCCGGATTGGCACTACCCTCAAATTCATAAAAGTTTCAAGTAAATGGTGACGTTAGCAGTGAAGAAGTGTAGATTGGCAATTCAGAGGATGAATGGAGTTTTTCCTTTTTGAAATGATGACAAGGCAGGACAATATAATGATGAAGGTGCGGATTCGTGATAAGAGGTTATGTGACTAACCCCGAACCCGGAATGGTGACAAGGTAGAGTGTTTCATCCTAAAGGCTATCCAAAATGGAGGAGTTACTTCACACTATGGTGGGCCCATATTGGTGATTACATACCAGTGCACTTTTTTTGCCTGGAACAAAATTTGCAAAATCAATAAGGAAAGGATGACATCATCAACATTCTAATGCGAATTGAAGAAGACTATGCGAAATATGGTGTATTCTGAGAAACAAAGAGCGGATTCGTTGTTCAACTTTCAAAGGTCCGGATTGGAGATTCCACAACTTCTGATTCAAAAATATAACGTCACCAAAATTTTAAATTGGAATGGCACTGTATCCTCACCATTTTTTATAAGCTTATGTCAGATTGAATCTGAACCATATGATGAGGAGAATCAATAGTGGAGGTTGTGTTGACAAATTTTAGATGTTTAAAGAACATTTCTCCATCAGGTTGGTAACAGTCAGTTGGGAGACGAAGCGTCGAAGATTTTTCTAGAAAATTGAACCAGATGTGGTTACAGATCGATGATAGTGGATGACTCCCAAGAAGAATCGATGAAAGGGCATGATTCCCAATGATCTGAACTCTAGTTTTATCGAGTGACCAACAAGTTACAGAGACCCCGAGCTATCATGGCAGACCATTTTCAATGGATTTACCAGATGATGAACCAGTAAGCAGATGCTAGCTAGATCTCTCTACTGCACTGTCAAAACAAGATTTTTGTAATGCTTCTTGATTATTTTAATTTTGTAAAACTATAAGTAGAGGTCAAACCCTTATTTTTAAGGATTGGCTCTAGCGTGTTTTCCTATGCTATCATAAATATTCTTGAAAATCTAATGGAAGTAGCATTACATTGATCTTCACCTCAAATTTTTGTTCTCGTGCTTAATATCAAAGGTTCGGATTCTTTAGTTGTATTCTGTAAATGCTTGAATGGTTAGTTTGTGCCCAATTAATGGATTACTAGCTACTAAAGTAATTGAAATCTGCTTCTGAGTTTGTTCTATATTTTTAGGGAGTGCATTTCTATAAAATCTAGATACTGGTACATTCTGTTATTTGGATGATCACTATTTGGGTATTGAAATTTCTTGTTGCAATATTTCTCTATTGTGCATTAATGAATAAGTAACAATTTAATTTGAGATAATGTTAGTCTGAGTATGTATCTTTGGTATGTTTTTTGGGAGCTTATTATGGTAGTGCAATGTTGTTAACCTATATGTCAATTTTAATTCTCATTTATCTAACCCTAATCTTCTTTTACCCTAAACTTCAAACCCTAAGTGAGCATAATTGAGTTAAAAACTTGTTAAGTTGACAAGGAACCAGCCTACTCTGGAGGTTGGATCGAAAACCCCTATTTTGGTCCATCCAATGTTGAGTTATGAGTTGTAGCTATCGGGTGTAAGCCTGGATAGAAAATAGGAATATAGACAACCGCAGTGTCGAGTTAAAACTTGGTGTAATTTAGTGCCCAATAGTTTTTGGCATGCCCGGTGGAACCAGTTCATAAGAAACACGAAACTCATCTAATGAGTATTGTTATCTCAACCAGAAGGAATCAATATTTGGTGAATTGTCTTGACCTTATAAGCGAAGAAAAGAAAGTTCACTTGGTGACTCCCTGGTCATTAGACCCAGAAAAAGGATTATCCCTGTAGACCAGTGTCCTTTCATGTATACCAGGTATTTCAAAAGAAATAACCCTAATTCCTACTTTTACTGTGAGTTACCTTATAGATGGGTTGTTGTTGCTAGAATTTTAGATCAAGATTTCCTTGAGGAGGAACAACTTTCGGAATAAAATCTAGTAGTTCTCCCAATAAGACCTACAATAGGAAGTATGGCACAAAATATGGCTCCCAATCAGCCATTACAAAAGTACCCCGATTGGAACACAACCGGTCCCCTTAGATTAGCCCAAATGGATGTCATTCCCCAGGTTGTATCTAATTTTATTCCCACTTATGATGGATCTAGGAAAATAGCTTATGAGCACTATCAGGATATCTTTAATCTGGCAAAAATCCACAACATAAAATAAGAAAATATTATTATCAAAATTCTAGCCCTGTCCTTCAAAGGAAAGATATTGCATTGGTTTAGAAATCTGGAAGATAATTCTATTACTTCATTGCAAAATTTGGTTGAGCCATTCATAGAGGAATTTAATGAATCTTCTAATCCTTTTTCTCTACTTAATCTATTTACATCTATGCAAAAAAACTAGCAAGAAACTATCTCAGACTTTAATTTGAGATTTAGCAGAACATGGAAAAGAATTCCCCCCACTGTTAGGCCAGCTACATGTTTGGCTTATATGTATTATATCCAAGCTCTTGGATCTGATTCAGGGTTGCAAACACAACAATCAGGAGTAGAAATATTCCCCCAGGTTTATAATGCAGTTGTTCATGCTAAAAATATCCTAATTAATGTAGGAAGGTTTCCCCCCAAAATTGTGTTGCCTTATAACTCATAAACAACTAGTATCCAAAGTCATCGCACATGGACCCCCTTTCTCTATTTTCTCCATCTCAACAAATGAATATCATTCCTTTACCAAAGCCTATATCCTCTGCACCCCATTTTCCTCCTCTGCCTTCTCAACCATCTTAGGAATTTTTTGCTATCCTTGATATACAAAATACCCTAAAAACTCTGAGCAATAGAATTAATTCAATGGAAAAAAGAGATCAAGAAAGATCACAATAGAGGAGATTCCCATATGTAAACAAAGATCAGAGACCTGGTCCTAGTAACAGTATTAGGGTTAGGGTGAATGCAGCATATGAGGAGCCAGAATGTTCTTCTGATACTAAGCATGATACATAGAGGATGTATGTACATGGACTATTCTAGCATGATAATATCTTTCAAGAGATTTTACTGCAAAGCTTGGAGGATGTAGGTACATGGACTATTCTAGCATGATAATATCTTTCAAAGGAAAAAGAATAAGGATAACACCTAAGAAACTAGTACCTTATCATATTGAGAATATTGAAGAATATATGTGTAATCTTAATCCTTTGGAGTAGTTTGAGCTAGTATAAAACATCGAGGAGCTAGACATTGAATATGAATTGCCTTTCAGAGAGGATTATAGTCAGTTTGGGACTGGTATGGGTACATATAGCATCACAATTGAATCAGAAAAGATAATTCCTGCTATATTCAACCAATCCCTGAGGGAGAAATAAACATGGGTCATGCACTTTGATGGTGCTAAATGCAAAAATAGTATAGGATCCAGTGTGGTCCTACAATCCCAATCAGAAGGGACAAAGAATTTTTCTTACAGACTGACATGGTCATGTACCAACAATGTCACAGAATATGAGGTCTTGTGTCTTGGATTAATACAAGTAGAGAGTATGGGCATCAATATTCTAAAAATATATGGTGATTCTGATTTAATAGTCCATCAAGTGAGGAATAGGTGTAGCAGTAAACACCATTATTTAAAAGCTTACAAAAACATGGTATGGGACCTGATGGAATCATTTGATTCCCTAAATTTAAGCTTTATGCCCAGAGAAAAGAATACCTTGGCTGATGCATTAGAAATGAAAGGAGCCAACTTCAACCCTTCTGTAGACTTTGGAACCAAGAAGACCAAGGGAATTAAAATGATTTTTAGGCCTGCAGTACCAGACAAGCAAATTTTTTGGAAGGTTTTTGAAAGTGATGAACAAATTCTTGACTTTTTGGTAAGGGAAGCATGTCTCTCAATGGTCCAAGAGGAGAACTTGGAAGATATGGATCAACAAGACATTATCCAACTAAGAAACAATCATATCCCAAGAGGGTTGGTCACCCTTGAAATTTTGTTTGATAATGAAGATAGAAAGAAGGTCAAAGCGATGAAGGTCGGTGAAAGGATCTATAAATAAATAGAGGTCGAAATAGAAAATAAGCTTAATGTTGGAATCCAATGTTCACCTGAGGAAGCAAAATATATAAAAGCTTTATGCTTGAAGTACCAAGACATTGTGGATTGGTCATATGAGTACCTCAAGGTGTATGAAAAAAATATTATCCAACATACTATTGAGTTAGAACCTGATGCAAAACCATTCCGGTAGAAACAAAGGCATGTCAATCCAAGGATAGAGGCCATTATGAGAGAAAAAATTTTAAAGTTGTTAAAGGCTAAGATAATATATCCAATAAAACATTCCACTTGGGTAGCCAATCTGATACCCGTAAGAAAGAAGAATGGGGATATACGCTTATGTGTGGATTTTAGAAATCTAAATCAAGCATCCCTCAAAGATCACTACCCCCTCCCATAGATTGATCAAATATTATAGGTAGTGGTAGGAGTAGATATATTCTCACTACTGGATGGTTACTTTGGATACAACCAAATTTGGATAAAATATGAGGATTAGTACAAAATAGCATTCACCACAAAATGGGGTACATTTACCTACCATAGAATGTCTTTCGGGTTGTCTAATGCAGGAGCTACATTTTAGAGAGCCATGGATTATGCATTTGGGAAATTGATAAACAAAGTTATTTTTATTTACCTAGATGACATGACAATATTTTCCCATGATAAAAAGGATCATATGTCCCATTTAGAACAAATTTTTCAAAAGTGTAGAGAATTCGGCATTTCACTCAATCCTAAGAAGTCATTATTTGCAGTTCATGAGGGAAAATTACTAGGTCATGTGGTTTTAAAAGAAGGTATGGTCATAGACCCATACAGGATTAGAGCAATTATTGCTCTTCCCTTTCCTACGAATAAGAAGACCTTGCAGTCTTTCCTAGGCCAAATCAACTTTGTCAGGAAATTCATTTTTGATTTTGCATAGAAAGTGAGGCCTATATATGAACTACTCAAGAAGAAAGTTGAGTTCAAGTGGACTGAGGCCAAAAAACAAGTTTTTGAGATCATCAACCAGTCCATTGCAATAGCTCCAGTATTGGTAAACCTAGATTTCAATAAATATTTTATTCTTTATGCATACGAAGTGTATCGCTCCAAATTTTTTGCATCCCTACCTTCAGGCTATTGGATCCGTGCCCGAAAGGAGGATGGGAAAAGGATGATGCGGTACCTCGGACGAGAGGACTTCACGAAGGTCCCGCCTCTCAAGGGAGGTGTATTTTGGTGATTTTTCGACGGATGGTGGGTTCACCAGGAAACATTTAATGGCATTTTCCACGCCTAGGTTTTGGAATGTGTTTAGATGAGTTCGTTTTGATCTTAAACATTCATCCTAGGTTTGGCCGAATGAATCTAAATTAAACTACATGAAAATGCAATTTTCATGAATACAACAAACAAATTTGAAAGCAAAAAATAGAGAATTTACAGGAGGAAAACGGGGAATACCTGATCCGGATGTCTGAAGAAGATTCTGATTTTGAAGCAGTCCCGATCGTCTGAGATTCGACAGAATCGTCTGCAATCAGACGAGATCGTCTGAGATCTGACGAATTCGTCAGAAACCTGCAAAACAGAAAATAGATGCAAAATACAAGAAATCCTACTGTGCAAACAGAGGCAAATTACACCAAATAGCAATATGAATACTGAACAATATTTAAGAACAGAAATTAAAGCAAATTACTGTACTTAAATGACAAAACATGATCTTAATATGCAATCTAGGCTAAATGGGTGAACTCCAGATGCAAAATAATGTAAAAACTGAATAAATTGTCTAATTTGCAGCATAAGATGACAGAGAAAAAGGTGAGAAAAACAAACTCCAAGCACTGATTGCCTCGATGTGGATTGCAGTCGAGATCGTCTCGCATCAGTACGAAATCGTCTCGTATTTGACAGGATCGCCTCCGATCTGGACAGGTTCGTTGGCGACGATGGGTGCTGGCTCCGGTTGAAAAATAATGTTGTACCTGCAACAAAATAATATGAAACTAATGCAAATGCAAAGTAGGGATGTTTCAACGTAGGGGGAATCAATTTACCAAGAATTTCAGCCAGGGGGTTGGGGAGGGAAAATCCTAGAGGTTAAATAGGCTTAGAGGGAGTAGGTAGGAGGTTGGAGATCATCCCAATTTGGGAGATCTCCAACGGGGAGGGTCCCAACGGCGCGGACACGCTTCGCCCGGATTGGAGACCCGTTGGAACAGATTCCAACTATGCAAATTCAGTTTTGCGACAAGATCGTCCGGACGTCCTAGTCCAGACGAAATCGTCAAATGGGGGCGATATCGTCTGATCGGCGACGATATCGTCAAACGGTCAAAACAACCTCTAAAATTGGCGCGGAAAAGGGGGAAACGGAATACCCGGCGGTTAACGGGCGGTTTGGGAGGTTAAATTTGATTTTAAAATTATTTACTAAGGTGAATGTAAATTTTATAATTTTATTGCGCCAATTTTAGGGTGCTACATTTTGCCCCCTCTTTAGCGAATTTTCCGAAGAAAATGCGTTAAAGATGAGTTCTTCTCGATCTACGAGAAAGCAAAAAATTATACCCATTTTTAGGCGACGATTCTTGGTCGAATCGTACGACAGCTTACTATGGTGCCCCCTCCGTGTTTTTACCCAAATCGAACGTTTGAGGTAAAAACGCGAAAAAGCACAAAATTATTGTTGAATAAAATTAAGAAAAATAGGGTAAAACCCTAATTCATTGTTACTGTTCATTTTTCTGGTTTTAGAGCTCTGAAGCAAAAAATGGTCGAGACAGCGCACAGATCTGCAGAGGTCCGACGCGGTCTACGGGTAAGGGTCTAAACTTAGTTTAGAACTGATTTAATTTGAATTGACATGCTTTTTAGATAATTTTTAGGTGAATTTTGAGCATCGCGGCCATTTTTGGGCCGTCGACGTCGTCGGGACGAAATCGTCCCGATTTCGACGAAATCGTCTCAATTTCGACAATTTCCCCCGAGGGCGAAATCGTCGAAAGGGGGACGATTTCGTCAAATTAGAGACGATTTCGAACTACGAAATCGGAGACGATTATGCTCAAATTTGGGACGATATCGTCCAATAGTGGGCGATATCATCAATTACAAAAAATTGAATTTTTAACTTGCATTATTGATTACTTGAATTATTGATTAATGATTTGTTTATTGTTTATTGTTTTTTGCGAGAGAGGATTACTAAAGAGCAGGGAGTGGAAATATGGAGGGTTGAGAGACGACTTGGCCGCGCTCACACGAGCAAAGCGGGATCAGCTGGCACAGCCGCTTGCAGCATGTGGCGGAGATGCCACAAGTATCCACGGACATGGGGCTTCTAACAACCCTAGCAGAGAGGTGGTATCCGGGTTCTTCCTGTTTCTGGCTATCGACAAGGGAGATGGCTCCCACACTAGAGGATGTATGGAGGATTCTGAGAATCCCCATACAAAGACGGCTCATCACTCCTACGGCCAATCAGGGCCGCGCTATGGGACGGTTATGCGGTGACCCGAGCTTCGCCCTGGAGAAGGGCGGAGTTAACATCGAGGCACTGCGCCAGATGCCTGGGGCATCTACACTCACACGAGTTCTGCGGGGTAGTTGGTGGACTTCTGCTGTGCCACCAGAGCGGGTGCAGGGTACCATGGATGCTCGCAGATGTGATCTACGATATGCGGGACCATGGGTACAGGTTTGCTTGGGGCAGCTTTGTACTATGCCGATTGTACAGGATCCTGTATGGGGTCGTGTACAAGGGCGGGCGATGTCTGGTCATGACATCGCTCCTACAGGTTTGGTGCTGGGAGCACATTGCGGTGCGGAGGCCGGTAGGGCTTCCACTGACAGGGGTGGATGGGGAGAGGCCCCGAGTCTTCTACTGGTGGCTCCGGAGAGGGTCACAGCAGCGGATCGACCTACCGATGTCCCGGAGGCTACTGGATGACCTAGTCCCGGACCAGATCACCTGGAGACCATGGAGAGGGCACCCAGGGTGGGCCGAGGATGGACAGGAGCTGGCTCGCATCAGGCGAGTCTGTTGGTTGAGGATGGAGAGGGGAGAGGTGGAGCTCCACCGCTACGACCGAGTTTTGAGGCAGTTCGGTCTACAGCAGGGGATCCCATCTCTCAGGGATTACGAGTTTTCTCGACTATCCGGGATAACACCACTGTTAGCGGGGCTCCTGACATGCAGCGGTTCTGGAGTCAGGACGCAGACGATGCCCCCATCCAGCCAGTGGATGGGGACGACGTAGGGGTAGCCGACGGCTACGATGCCTGGTACGCAGGCATCCGCCCTCCTCGGATGACGAGGGCTCAGGGTCTGATTCACGCGGTTGTGCGTCGGATAGGGAGGCGGTGCCAGGCAATGATAGAGGTGGCCCAGGTCAACGGGAGAGAGCGGGAGGAGGCCACAGGCACAGGAGAGGCCATGGCAACGGGAGAGGAGGGAGGAGAGACCCCCATCTCCATAGAGGCCACCATCGCTCGATAAGGGCAAGGGTGTGGACACAAGAGAGAGTAGCGAGATGGCTACTCTCCAGGCGGAGAGAGATCATCCGCAGGCTCAGGTGCAGACGCTACAGGATGCGGCTGCACGACACCATGCTGAGGTGTCACAGCTACGGGATGAGATTGCACGCCTCAGGGCACGGGGCGGAGGGGCGAGCTCAGGAGAGTTGACACGGGCTATCGCCCAGTTGACATTCTATCAGACACTGTACTTCCAGCTGGTGCCAGAGGTAGATAGACTACCCCTGCCAGCTAACATCGCAGATCCGATCAGGATCGGGTCATCGAGGACCACGTCCCGGTCGAGGACTAGGACTACACAGACTGCGATGGGGCCACCTCGTCCACCTCAGGGCGGGGGAGGAGATGAGGCGGGAGAGCTCGAGGGGCTCTCGAGGCTAGAGGGCTGCACATTGATGTTGTATTATATATATTTTTTTGTTTGATAGAGGATTGAGTATGCGGGAGAGATTGTGGCATACCAATCCAGTTTTGATGATGTACATATATTTGTGACATATATAGATGAGATATTTTTGATCATATGACTTGTCTTATGTGATGCTTATGATGCTTTTATGTTTGATTGATTGATTTCATGTGATTATGTCGGTGGATATATTATAATTGGAATGTCATGCTTGTAATATTTGAAATGAAATAATCTGATGTAACAATTTGGTTGTTTGTAATGAAAATGTGATAAAAATAAAAAGAGACTTCTAACAATAATTTCAAAGGACATTGTCGCTATTATAGACCATTTCATGGAGTCGTTGCTCACTCGGTCGTCAAGCTAGTCCCATTTATAGAAATATTGTTAAAAGTAAAAAGAGTGCTTAAGAGACTGTCTTAAGACTTTGGTGCAATAGTGCAAATGATGATGATGATGATGATTTGTTTTCAGATTTCCATGAAAATATTATGCATGAAATATTTTAAAATGATTTTTGCTAGGCATAAATTCCTAAGTGTGATAAAATTTGTGAATAATTCCTTAGGAATTATACCATCATTGCAAAGTTTAAAGGTTGACATAATGACATAAAAATAGTGCAAAAAAATGGGTTTGCTTTTGAAAAGCATAATTTGTGTAACATAATGAATTAAGTCATATGGTTTTCATGATTTTTGAATAAATGGAAAATAAAATTGGTACAATGGTTTGCGCTAGGCATAGAATATGTAGGTATAGACTTATACCATCATCGCGAAAATCAAAGAAAAATAGATAGTTTTATTGCATGGTTGATTTTTTGATGAACAGAAAAGATGAAAATGAGGACTTGCGCTAGGCATACAATTCCAATTTTGGTTTTGGAACTATACCATCGTCGCGAAAGTCGACACGATATATATGATATGTTTTGAAAGAAATTTTTGATTTTTCTATTATATAGTTGTCTTTGTGGTAAACAACTGTACTTGATTTATTCCAAACAAGTTGCAAAAAAATAATATTTCAAAGTATTTTGAAGACAAAAGTTAGATTTATAAGGAATCCCATGTGCATATGTGCATTCATTTCCGATCTTGATTTATCATAATGATAGACAAAATCTCTCAAATACAAATGTGTGTGCAATTGCATTGTTCATTTACCAGATTTGAGCAAGATACTATGATACAAGTGATTTGAAGAAACCAAATAAATGTTCATTAACCATGATGTAGATGCATATAACCATATTAGACTACTATGTAGGTCGGATTATCAAGAGCTAGCTAATCCATAAGCGAGACATAGGTCTGTACAAAAGAAGGTCGCTAATGTGACGGACATATCGCCACGCTAGGAGTTACCCAAGGCCAAGCGAGGTTGGGCACAAACCACCTGTTATGGGGCTTACCTCACAGTTTTCGAATAATTGAGAATTCCAGGGATTCAAGCTCATCAACCCTTCTTTTCTTTTCAAAGGGTAGGGAAAGGGATTTTATTGCTTTCTTGCTTTCTTTTGAACTTTGCATATTTTTCTTTTGTATTTCTTTTGCTTGATAATGCTTGGAACATTGCTATAATGATATAAAAGAACATTTCTCTTTTCTCTTTTTCTTGAATTTTTCTTTTCTTTTTCTTTGCTAGGGATACTTGCTCGGATTAGCTGTAGAGCAAGGGATTTTTATTCTGGGTAGGGGTGAGCTTGTCCTTTTGCCAATTCTCAAAGATTCTAGACCATGTGCATGATAGGATAGCAGGGGAAACTTTTCGCTCAAGAAATCAGTTCTACTATGTAGCAAAACATGGAAATTACAAATATAATCATTTTATTGTGAAAAGATGTGCTTGGTTTAAGTAAATAACAAGATCAATTCTCTGTGCTCAAACTTTATTTAATTGAAATTTGTGAACTTTGATATAAGAGAGATTAGTAATCATGCCAGATAAAAGCAAGATATTTATTTTTTTGTGAGTGTGCAAGTGAGGGATTCAAAATAAATGCTAATTTATCCAAAATAAGTTGAAACATATAACTGCAATAATTGTAAGAAAATATATATAAACACTTTTGAGAAGTTTTGAGAATGTTGACTCTCTCTTTCTTCTGTATATTGTTTTGGTTTCGAAAGAGTCAAGCATATAGTTGTTTTTAGATTTTTGATTTTTGTTTTTGAGCAAAAAAATTTAACAAGTGCTTTAAATAAATGCAATAGATAGTTTTTGAAGATTTTTGGAGATTTATGAATGTTTTTGGGTGTTTTTGAATAAATTGAAAGAAATACAAGATAGTAATTTTGAACAAATATATACATGGATGAAATGACCAGATTTATGCATAGTAACGTTTAAGATGCAAAATATTCATGGGTTCTTTAAGTTCTTTACCATCTAAGGTAGATAATTTATATGCTCCTGATTCAAATTTAGCAGTAATGATGTATGGTCCGAGCCAGTTGGGCTCAAATTTACCTTTAAGTTCTTTGGTTGCATTTGTATTTTTTTGATTTTCTTTTAAAACAAGGTCGCCAATCTCAAAGGATCGATGACGAACTCTCTTAGCATATGATCTTTTAAGCTTGTTTTGGTAAGCACGGAGATGCTCCAAAGCATTGATGCATTTTTCATCGAGGAGTTCCAGTGACTGATTCTACCAGCACGATATTCATCTCCTACTTCGGTATCTTGAAGTAGCAGAGCCAAAGAAGGAACTTCCAATTCAAATGGAAAAACTGCTTCAACACCATATACCAAAACAAATGGTGAAGTGCCCGTGGGGGTTCGAACACTAGTTCGATAAGCCCACAAGGTTGGATATAATTGAATATGCCAGTCACGGCCAGTTTTATTGACTAATATTTTGAGAATTTTGATTAAAGTTTTGTTAGATGCTTCTGCTTGACCATTACCCTGAGGATAATAAGGGGTGGACCAGCGATGTTGAATCTTATATTTTTGACATAATTTTTTAACATCTTTATTTTTGAAAGGAGTTCCATTGTCAGAGATGAGGTTGGCAGGAATTCCGAACCTGCAAATAATTTGATTAAAAATAAATTTAGAAACTTGTGTGCCAGTGCAAGAAGCTAAAGGCATAGCTTCAACCCACTTCGTGAAATACTCAGTGGCAGTTATGATGAACTTGTGTCCATCAGATGACACAAGATTGATTTTGCCAATAATATCCAAGCCCCATTTAGAAAAGGGCCAAGGAGATGAAATAGCCTGCAACTCTTGTGCAGGCGCATGGACAAGGTCAGCATGTTTTTGACACTTGTCGCAATGGCGCACATACTCATGTGCATCCGTTTCCATGGTAGGCCAAAAGTATCCTATCCGAAGGAGCTTTTTAGCAATGGCACTACCACTAAAGTGTCCTCCACAAGATCCATCGTGGGCTTCACTCAAGGCTGATTTAGACTCTTCTAAATTTAAACATCTTAATAGGATACCTTCAAAAGATCTCCTATATAAAGTATTGCCAATTATTACAAATCGACTTGCTCGTCGACGTAATAACCGACGCTGGTTTCGATTAGAATTAGCAAGGAAAGTCCCATTTTGGAGAAAATCAAATATGTCGGTATACCAAGGTTCAGGAGTAGTTTCATTGATTAGAAACACATCCAAAGGCTCTAAGCATGACTTAGTTGAAGCGGGTTCCTGGAGTCGACGAATAATGATAGTGGCATATTCGTCGTCTAACTCCAAGGGCAAGAGAGATGCAGCTGCGGCCATGGCATCAGCGCACGGTTGCTAGTCCGAGGAATGGCTTCCAAGGTGACTTGATCAAACAAGGACATTAGTTGTAAAACATAGGCCTTATATGGGCGAATTTTATCATCTCTGGTTTGATAAACTTCATTAATTTGGTTTATAACCAATTGGGAATCCCCAAAAACTAAGAGGTTTTTAATTTTTAGCGCTAAAGCAGCTCGTAATCCAAGGATTAGAGCTTCATACTCAGCAGTATTGTTGGTGCAAGCAAAGGTCAGTTTGAAGGACAGAGGAATAAGATGTTTTTGCGGAGATATTAAAATAATACCCGCACCAGCCCCACTCATGCATCGGGCTCCATCAAAGTATAAGGACCATTGTTCAACAAGGTCTGCCTCTAATTGAAGGCATTCATCGGAAACTCGATAATGAGGGGATGAGTAGACTCTAAGGGTGCAGCGACTAATTGATCTGCTATGATTTGACCCTTAACGGACTTCTGTCCTATGAATGTGAGATCAAACTCGCTTAGAGCAAGAACCCACTTGGTTGTGCGACCCGATAAATAAGGTCGACTCATGAGATACCTTAAGGGATCGTATTTAGCAATGACATACGTTTTTTGACTAAGCATATAATGTCGTAATTTTTGCGTAGCAAAAATGATTGCTAGACATAGCTTCTCTAACGCTGTATAGCGGGTTTCATAACTGATGAAGGTTCGGCTAATATAATAATTAGCACGTTCTCATTTTTCATCATCGAGTTGAGCTAACATAGCTCCTAAGGCAGAATCTGAAGCAAAAATATAGAGGAGAAATGGGCGATCAGATTTAGGCGGTGAAAGCACCGGTGGGTTAAGGAGATATTGTTTGAGAAGTTCAAAAGCTTCTCTACATTCTGTGTCCCAATTGAAAGGGACATCCTTCTTAAGAAGTTTGAGAAAAGGACCAGTTTTGTCTGCCAGCTTATCAATGAAGCGACGGATAGCTTGAAGTTTACCCTGTAAACTTCGTAATTCAGATATATTAGTAGGTGCGGGCATATCGGTGATAGCCGCAATTTTGAGAGGGTCAATTTCGATACCACGTAAAGAAACTAAAACCCCCAATAGTTTGCCGGACTTAACTCCGAATATACATTTTGCTGGATTTAATCGAATGAGATATTCTCGTAATCGATTAAAGACTTTTCGCAAATCATCCAAATGATGATCTTCAATAAGAGAGCGAGCTATAATATCATCTACATAATCATGTAGGATATCATGCATCATATCATGAAAAATGTAGGTCATAGCTCGTTGATAAGTTGCACCTGCGTTCTTTAAGCCAAATGGCATCACTTTCCAGCAAAAGGTACCCCAGGGGTAATAAAGGCTGTTTTAGCCTGGTCTTCAGGAGCTATCCGAATTTGATTATAACCGGAGAATCCGTCCATTAAGGACATCATCCCACTTTCGGCAGTAAAGTCAATAATTTGATCCATGTTTGGAAGAGGAAAGTCGTCTTTAGGGCATGCAGCGTTGATATCTCTAAAATCGGTGCAAACCCTAACTTTGGTAGCTTCTTTCTTGGTGACTGGAACTACATTTGAGATCCATTCAGCATAATCAATAGCTTGTATAAAGATAACATTCAGGAGTTTTTCTAACTCCCCTTTGACTAGCAAAGCCACTTTGGGATGCATTTTTCTAAGTTTTTGTTTAACCGGTTTAGCATCCGGATGGACCACTAGATGATGCATGACTACAGAAGGGTCTAGACCTGGCATATCTTCATATGTCCAAGCGAAGACATCTTCATACTCTTTAAGGAATGCAATGTATTGTTCTTGTTTTTCTTGACTTAGTTCTGCTCCAATATTGATTATGTGAGGATTGTCCTCAGTTCCAATGTTAATTTTAATGACATTTTCTACCTCCATGTGTAGATCTCTTTCAAAATTAGGTGGGGCGGGTGAAACGCCCAATTCTTGTAATTCTTGTAAGGTTAATTTAGATAATTCATTCTGAGGATCAGTGGCCTCAAGTTGGGCTATAGTTGGTATAGAACCATCAAAATAAAACCCATTATGTAACATCTCTTCAACAGAGACATCATGGAAGATATCTCCTTCCAACTCTTCATCGGGGTCAACAATCATTTCAGGGTATGCTATGGATAGCATGTTGCATGAAAATGACTGATTATTAAGAGGCAAATCAACATGCCTATCCAAATAATCTTGATAGCATATGAGGTGATCATCATCCTCAAAAGGAAAGGGTTGTCCCTTACTAGGAAATAGGCCCACACCACAGCGGGCAGGCCACGGTTCTACCTCGAAAGGTTCTTTCATGCCATTTTGGAAAGGTCCTAAGCCTTTCCCTTCATATCCCATTTTAAGCATCATGGGTTTAGCTTTAATATAATCATTGGTAAAATAGCACCGAGCGTATCCCTCATGGTGAGTTTTGATATTCCGAGGGATTCTTCCCCAGTCATATCCTTTATAAATGAAGGCACAACTCCCGACTTGGTAAGTACTTCCCATAGGTTGTGGGAGGCCCAAAGTACGAGGAGATGGCGGCAATTTATTTAAAAGGTTTGAATCTTGCATGAAAGCATTCATTTTTTCTGATATTAAGGTTGTAGATAAATCTGGTAATAGTTCATCAGAAAGGGCATAAGATGTAGAAGGTTTATTACCTATGTCTTGAGATGTGGAAGGGATGATAGATGTGTCTAGAGGTTTTGAATTTGTAGGGGTAGTAGTTGAAGAATTGGTTGTAGATTTGAAATCTTTTTGAGGTTCTAAAGTAATTTGTTTAGAGGGTTGTTGATCTATATAGGAGGATGAAGTTAATGGAGGGGAACTCGGTGAAGTTATGGGTTTATGTTTCATAGTTTTAGATGAAAAAGAAGAACTAGGATGTGTGGATGACAGAGCTGGGCAAAATTGCACTCCAACTGGTTCTGCCAAAGCACACATATCAAAAGGTCTAGGGTCACCGTGAATAGTGACCAACTGATTTTTAAACTCAAATTTAACACATTGGTGTAAAGTTGATGGGACCGCTCGCATGGCGTTGATCCAAGGGCGACCCAAAAGTATATTGTACGATGCTGGGCAATGTACAATGAACACGGTTGTTTCTAGGGTTCTAGGACCAACTTGCAATGGGAGGGTGATAACTCCACACGTTTCTTGTGTTTCGTCATTAAAAGCTTTGATAATCATATCAGTTTTCTTCATTTCATCACTTCTAAAACCAAATCGTTGGTAGAAGTCAAAGGTGCAAATGTTTAGAGATGAGCCATTATCAATCAAAACTCGTTTGACAGCTACATCCCCGATTAAAGCAGTAATGTATAAGGGATTGTCCTTATGTAAACTGTGTTGTGGGATATCTTTATCCCGAAAATCAATACAATCAATCTCTCGAGTGATGATAGTATTGGCCATAGCTTCAGGTTGAATGTTTTGAGGCACCATCATTTGGCTCAATGTAAGCATCAACTCATCCCTATGGGTGGGAGAGGATCTTAATAAATCTAAGAGGGAAATTCTGGCCGTGGTATTAGACAATTGCTCATTAATGTTGTAAGGGGGTTTAGGTTGAACAATAGGAGCATGATTCCCTTTATTTGGGTTTTTCAAAATGAATGGAGCTGATCCATCGTTCTGGTTTGGTTCTTGTTGGGAATTTTGAGCTTGTTGTCGGGTGACGACTCCGATGGTACCTACAATGTTATAGTGACGACGTTGAAACGGTCTCGGTTGAGAATTTATGGCTTGTTCATAGGGAAGGACTACATTAGAAGAAGGTCGAGTAGTGACTCTTCTGGGAAATGGTTCTTCTGGAACATTAGCATCTGTGACAGGTTGAATAGGATCTGATTCATTTTCAGAACTATTCGATTGAATAGTGTCTACTTCACTTTCACTATCTGACTCTATATCACTAGAATCAGAAGTTTGAAAATTATGTAAGGGCCTGGTTGTAACCAGGGATAAGGTTGTGTCAAATATTTGAGAATCCTGAACAGGTAATTGTCCGCTAATGGTTCCTACATATCGGGTAGGAGGGGGAACATTATGATGTTCGATTTGATTGGCCACCTCTTTACCATGTCTTGGTAAAGGGTGTTGAAATATGTCTAAAGTTTGATTGGCGTTTTGATTTTGATTTTGGGGAATGGTCTTTTGAGTATTATTAGGAGGGTTTTGTTTGGGTTGGAAGGCTTGCACTTCCATTTCATTATTGTCAATCAAATCTTGTATTTTATGTTTCAACCTCTTACAAGCGTTGGTAGAATGTCCAGGTCCTCTATGGAAATCACAGTGCAAATCAGCTCTATATCCGGGTATACTTGGGTCAGGTTCCCGGATAGCTGGTAATTGGATTAAACCTCTTTCAAGCAATTGAGGTAAAATAGTTGACAAAGGTTGGTTTAATCTAGTGAACTCTCGAGGAGGCTTATCAGGAGGTTTCAATATGAATTTTTCTGTTGTCTTTGTTGCATTGATATTAGCAACATTTCTGCTGTCAGTGACTCCATCACCGACAACCTGTTTGTTTTTATATTGATTTCTAGATGTTTTCTCATCATCCTTCTTCCTAAGTTGGCCTCTCCTAATGAGGGCATCTTCTACTCTTCGAGCTAAATCTATAGCTTGATCGAAGGTAGTCAAAGTAGCTGTTGATAGCTCATAAGAAAGTTGTTCTTGTAAATTGTTGATGAAAATGTCTAACATTTCCCTATAGGGTAGCACAAAGTGCAGTTTTCCTGTCAATTGCCTCCATCTAGCTAAGAAATCGGCAAAGCATTCATCCTTATCTTGTTTTAGATTGTATAGGTCTTTAATAGTTACATGCCTCTCGATGTAGGCACTAAATTGATGGACAAATGATTCAGCTGTTTCTTCGAAGTTTCTCAAAGAATGAGTGGGCAATTGATAGTACCACTCTAATGCCATTCCACCTAAACTTTTGGGGAACATTTTTAGTAATAGCAAGTCGTCATGCGATATGTCATGACATGCTATCCTAAACATGCGAAGATGTTCTATGGGATCTTCGGTTCCTTTATATATAGGCGAGAACCAGGCATGGGAAAATGTTTAGGGTATGGTTGAGCTACAACTATGGGATCCAAAGGTTGACTACAGATCTCTCGATAATTATACGAGGGACGGTAGGGATCTATCTGGTCCATACGTGAAGCTAATTGTTTCACCATGGCTTCCAGATTACTAGTTTGCCCCCCATATTGATTTGGTAGGGCATTGACATGAGTGTTATGAGCGTAGGATGGAGGAATATGCAGATTAGATGCCATATTACTGTTGTGTAAATTATTGGTAGGAAAAGTATTATGGAGGAATTTTGAAGCTGTATTATGTTGTATTCCAGATTGTTGAAAGTTTGTATTTGGCTTAGTTTTAGGTTTCTGTTTATTTAAAGCATTTTGCTCAATAGTTTGGCGGAATAAAGTAGTGAAGGGAATTTTCTTTTGTGCGGGAGTGATTTTAGGTTGAGTAACAGGTTCCTTAGGAGGTTGGGTAACCTTGTTGTTTTGACATGCTTTGGGCTATAGTGACCATATCCGCATTGGATGGTCCACCCTTGTCACTTTCTTGATCAATGAAAGACAAGGGATTAGTCTGCATATTGCACATATATTCCATGGTTGCTTGAGTTTTACTAATTTGCCCTTTATCAAGGCGAATGGCCACATTAAGGTCATCAATGTTTTCCATGAGAAATCTCTTGAAATGCTCTGCATTGTCAAAGGCAATATTTCCATTTGGAGCTATTCTAGGGGATGAGGATCCATCCTCTTTAACATTTGCTTCTTGTTCTTTATCTTCCCCTAAGTCTTCATCTGATTGACCTAGAGTTTCTCCTTCTGGATTTGTTTCTCCAAGAAGGACATTTGGGTTTTCAGTTGTATCTTGTAACCAATCTTCTCCTTCTCCTAGAGTTTCTTTACCATTCCTAAGTTTAGGCATGGTGCTAAGTTTTGATTTCAGCAAATATATATATATATATATATATATATATATATATATATATATATGCAACAAATTAAAAGGTATATATTTATTATATACCTACTATAATATTTTAAAAATGAAATGTTTAGGTTTTTGCTAAGTTTTTTGATTTTTTTAGTTTTTCTTTGAAATAATATAATAAAGACAGCAAATGAAACAATAAATGCACGCAATAACAAGACTGAAAGTAAATGAGCTAGTCTTCTATGAATAACTTATGAATATCATTAATAGGTTCGAGTTGTTCAGGGGTCATGAAATGTTCTTCTTCAAATTGAAAGTTTTCTTTTAGAAATTTGATGAAAAGGGCTATGGTAATATTATCTGTCTCAGATGCTGGTTGATAGAAGTAAAGCTCGTGGCAATACTCTCGATATAACACAGCACGAGGAACTCTATTCCATATTTCCCTATCTGTAAGAACAACCTCTTGGTCTTCTACAAGGCCTAGGAATTGGTGCACAATAGCTGCGTTCTCGAGGTATTCCTCGAAGGTGAATAATTCTGAAGATACTAAAGCTCTCCTATAGGCTAACCATCTATGGCAGGCTCTCTGAAGTTCATGATAAAAAACTAATTGATGAGGATCCAGGATTCTATCCAAGACTAGCCTCTTAATCTGTTTAAGTTGTGTGGACCTAGATGAGATGATACTAAGTCTCTTGTCAAGTTCGTCCCACAAGGATTGATTTCTACTCGTTTCAGGGATACTAAGGACAGAATTAACTTCTATAGCTGCCAATTGATTTTCTACGTTTATAGTAACTGCTAACCTCTTTTTAGGAGCTACCATCTAAACATGACTTTGAACCTTAAATGTTTTAAAATGCATCTAAGTTTTAGTTGTTCTAATTTTTTTTTTTTTGTTTTTGTTTTCAAAAGGTTATGATGCATTCACGTCGGGTTCACCAAAATGTATCGCTCCAAATTTTTCGCATCCCTACCTTCAGGCTATTGGATCCGTGCCCGGAAGGAGGATGGGAAAAGGATGATGCGGTACCTCGGACGAGAGGACTTCACGAAGGTCCCGCCTCTCAAGGGAGGTGTATTTTGGTGATTTTTCGACGGATGGTGGGTTCACCAGGAAACATTTAATGGCAGTTTCCACGCCTAGGTTTTGGAATGTGTTTAGATGAGTTCGTTTTGATCTTAAACATTCATCCTAGGTTTGGCCGAATGAATCTAAATTAAACTACATGAAAATGCAATTTTCATGAATACAACAAACAAATTTGAAAGCAAAAAATAGAGAATTTACAGGAGGAAAACGGGGAATACCTGATCCGGATGTCTGAAGAAGATTCTGATTTTGAAGCAATCCCGATCGTCTGAGATTCGACAGAATCGTCTCGCAATCAGACGAGATCGTCTGAGATCTGACGAATTCGTCTGACGAATCGTCGAGACTCGCAAAACAGAAAATAGATGCAAAATACAAGAAATCCTACTGTGCAAACAGAGGCAAATTACACCAAATAGCAATATGAATACTGAACAATATTTAAGAACAGAAATTAAAGCAAATTACTGTACTTAAATGACAAAACATGATCTTAATATGCAATCTAGGCTAAATGGGTGAACTCCGGATGCAAAATAATGTAAAAACTGAATAAATTGTCTAATTTGCAGCATAAGATGACGAGAGAAAAAGGTGAGAAAAACAAACTCCAGGCACTGATTGCCTCGATGTGGATTGCAGTCGAGATCGTCTCGCATCGATACGAAATCGTCTCGTATTTGACGGGATCGCCTCCGATCTGGACAGGTTCGTTGGCGACGATGGGTGCTGGCTCCGGTTGAAAAATAATGTTGTACCTACAACAAAATAATATGAAACTAATGCAAATGCAAAGTAGGGATGTTTCAACGTAGGGGGAATCAATTTACCAAGAATTTCAGCCAGGGGTTGGGGAGGGAAAATCCTAGAGGTTAAATAGGCTTAGAGGGAGTAGGTAGGAGGTTGGAGATCATCCCAATTTGGGAGATCTCCAACGGGGAGGGTCCCAACGGCGCAGACACGCTTCTGCCCAGATTGGAGACCCGTTGGAACAGATTCCAACTATGCAAATTCAGTTTTGCGACAAGATCGTCTGGACGTCCTAGTCCAGACGAAATCGTCAAATCTAGGGCGATATCGTCTGATCGGCGACGATATCGTCAAACGGTCAAAACAACCTCTAAAATTGGCACGAAAAAGGGGGAAACGGAATACCCGACGGTTAACGGGCGGTTTGGGAGGTTAAATTTGATTTTAAAATTATTTACTAAGGTGAATGTAAATTTTATAATTTTACTGCGCCAATTTTAGGGTGCTACACAAAGCTGAAGAGAGTTATGCCTCAGTACTTACTCAGAAAGATGATCAAAGGGACAAACACCCTGTGTTCTTTTGGAGCCAGATATTGCATGATTATCATGTCAAATATAACTTCATTGAAATACAAGTGTTTGTTGTTATGAAGTCACTGAAGAAGTTCAAGCAGTATATGGTGCAGAGCAAAACCGTGGTGTATGTGGTTCATCCATATGTAAGGAATTTTATCTTGTAGGGTGATCTAGGAGATAAAAGAGCTGGTTGGATTACCAAGATCCAAGAATATGATGTAGAGATACATCCCACCAATATGGTAAGAGGTAGATCTTTGTGCCAAGGATTGACAAAAGCTTCAACATTGGCCAAAGTGACAGCTTGTTAGGCAATAGAAGAAGATCAAGTAGAAATGGTATACACTACAGATTCTGATTGGATTGACCAGATGATTAGGTATTTCCAAACTGGAGTATGCCCACCTAATATGAATGCATATCAAAGAAGGAGATACATACTTCATGCTTTAAAATATACATTACTACCTGAAGGATTTTTCAAAAGAAACTTGGATGGAATTCTCTTGAAATGTTTGAAATATGACCAACAAAAAATAGTCATGGAAGAATTTCATGGAGGATCAGCTGGTGGACATAGCTCAGGAAGGGTTACAACTTCAAATATTATAAGAGTAGGCTATTATTGGCCCACTATATTCACTGATGCTTTTAAAATTACTCGGGCTTGTGACAAATGTCAGAGGTATGTTGGAAGAACAAGAAATGCTTCATCTCCCCTGATGCCTATACAGGTTGAGGAGCCTTTTAAACAATGGGGGATAGATTTCATAGGGGTTATTAACCCTAATTCTTCAGTATAGCATAATTTTATCTTGACTGCTATAGATTATCTTACCATATGGGTAGAATTCATTCCCACTAAGAAGGCAGACCAGGAGGTTGTCATCAATTTTATGGAAAATTTAATTTCCAGGTTTGGAGTCCCAAAAGCCTTTGTGAGTACAATGGCCCTGATTTCATAGGAGCCAAGTACATTGAGTTAACCAAAAATCATGGCATCACTCTTAAAAATACTTCAAATTATTATCCACAAGGTAGTGGACTTGCAAAATATATCAACAAGAACCTGTTAAGGATTTTGAGGAAATCTCTTGAAGGTAATAAAAGAAGTTGGCACCTATTGTTGGACCAAGCTAAATGGGCAGACAGGATTACTATTAAAAATTCCATTAATACTTCTCCTTATACATTGGTATATGGCAAAGAGGTAGTGGTGCCAATTCATTTAGAGATTCCAGCACTTAAGCTTGTTAGTACATAAGAATAATCAGAGGGAGATCCTATGAAAACTAGGTTAACACACTTGTCACAGTTGGAAGAGAGCAGAGCTCAGGCATATGATAATTTTCAAAAGCATTCATCAAAAATTAAAGCATGGTTTGATAAGAAATCTAGGTTTAGAAAATTCCAAGTTGGGGATTCAGTTCTCAGATGGAATGTTGACAAAGCAAATCCAGGCAAGCATGAAAATTTTGATTCTTTTTGGGATGGTCCTTTCAAAATAGTGGAAGCTAAGGAGTCTAATGTATTCCAGCTGGAAGGTCCAGAGGGAAGCATACAACCCATTTCGGTAAATGGTTTTCACCTCAAGCTCTACTACTGCACTTTATATTTTGAATTATTTTTTGCACTTTGTAATCGATTTTCTTCCAAAAAAATTCTAAAAAAAAAAATTCAAAAAATGAATATGTATTGGCCAAGTGCATAGTAATGTTCCATTCTACACACAGTGTCGTGTAATATTTTTCAGAACGGTGTTCCGCTCTTGAATCTACATCAAAGTATTTCGGATTTTTGTAGAGTGGTGTACCGATTTCTATTCCACATAAAGAAGGACAAAGGCGACACCAATTCGAAAACCTCTCAAAGCTAAATATCACTGGAGCATAATCAAGCCAGAGCCAAACAGCAAGTTCAAACCTGACACGTTGAGGCTAGAAAGTGCTCCCACATTCAATTCTAATGAACTCTCGCCATAATCAAAGAGTATCCAAATGGATGTTATGGCCTGGCAACACAATTTGAAAGTTTGACCAATGAAAAGATAGGATGCCACCTTTGAGACATCAAAGTGAATGATTGAAAGGATTTGAAAGTGTGCCAGTAGATATATCGTGCAACAACTGCATTAATGGCAGAAGATACACATGCTCCAAAAGAGAAAAGTAATAAAAAGCACATACAACGTCCATTTGAAAGCCCTTTACATATACAGAATAGTAAGAAAGCATAGCGATACCTTGGAGGATTTACTACAAATCAAAAGAATGGAGTTTGCCACTGTCAGAATGGCTCCCAAAAATTCATCCACCGAATCATCAAAAATAGGGGCAAGACTGCAAGTTCATAAACATCAGACCAGTCGAGTGGCAGATACAGTGATGACAAGAGTAAGAAGAACCTACCTGAGGATAGGTTTTGAATTTTCATACTTCGAAGGCAAGCCAATGCGTCGACAAGGTACTATAGCTATAAAATATTTTTTATTCTCTTATATTTATGATTTTGTACATCACTATCCTAAACTAGTCTCTGCTATGATTCAATTCTATGATTCTAAAAATACAATAATTAGAACCCCAGTGGGCGCTCCCCTATTATCCATTACAAGATAGCTTTGCTATGAATTATTCATTGTAGGGGTAGGACCACCCTCAAAATCTAGATATTTTAGCGTAGCAGAGCTAGATAGGGCTTACGCTGCAATGGTAGCTTTATAAGAAAAGAAAGAGGTGTTATAAAAATGGTTGCATCTTAATTTTAGAAGGATACAAAATGAAGACAAAATACCCGAAGTCCCTATTCACATTGATGAATTTGCAAGCCCCAAATTATTTTCTATGTTAGTTTGTATGGAGGGTTTGAACTCTGACAGAATGGTTCATGGTTGGAAAATTTCCACAACATATTGTATCTCTAATGAAAATATGTATAAGAAAGATGTCGGAGAGAAGGGTACTAGAGTGATTTATTTTGATTGGCCAGCTTTTCTCACATAGAGGACACATGAGCAGTTGGTAAACATGAAAAGGGGCATTGATGCTCCTAGTTTTAGGCATTTTTCAAGTCTGGTATGGATGTTCTATGCAGCCACCAAAGACAGAATGCAGTGGATTCTGACCAAAGATAAAACCAATGATGGGGAACCCTTGTCGGTGTATTATTGGACAAATTATTTAAAGAGCAGTGATTTCTATTACAAATTCAACTTAGAATTTTGGAACCTGCCCTAAGAATAATGTATAATAAGTGCCCTAGATTGCCACCCTTAGAGAAATAAGGATGCAGAGGAAGGGGATTGGTATTTTCTAACAGAGGGCACAGTAATCAGGTTATATGGTTTCATGGATAAACCCTTTCTCCTGCCCCACTTCATTACAGAGAGGCTTTTCACCCTAGAGTATTTAAGGCAGGTGGAGTACATTGATGTGAACTATGGTTCAGGGAGGAAGAAGAAATCTTTACTTACTTACTACCCTGTGAATGGTATTACTATCACTAAGTGGCAGAGCCAACAAATTGACCAATACCTTGATAGGTTAGGTCTATTTTATATTCCCCAAATGTGGAGCTATGACCTTGATGGTATTTTCACTACAATAAATAAAACCCTAAATGGAGATAAGGCCTATAAGTTTGAAAGAAGGCCTAGGGCTAATTTCGAGTAGGGAAGAAATAATGATGAATCTGTTCTTTTAGAGTGGAAAGTCTCAAAGATGGATCAATTACCTCCATGGTTGGATTTTTACAATTAGAGTGGAAAGTCTCAAAGATGGATCAATTACCTCCATGGTTGGATTTTTACAAACAGATTGTTGATTTCGATCCTGACCATAAGCTCAGTCATCGGATTTTAGAGGATATAATTAATAATATTAAAGTTGAATCTGCAAATATGAAGGACACTCCTCCTGAGGAAGAATTCATAGAGAGAGGAAGAGAAGAGGAGAAAAAGGGACCATGGAAGGAAGCAAATATTATAGATTTGTGGCGTATGAGGGTCAAAATTGGAAAACCCAAATCAAAATTTGGAATGAAAATTGATAAGGAATTTCAAGAATATATAATAAAAACATCAAAACCTAGAGACCGAAGGATGTCAGACATATAGTGTTGATGGTTGAAAAACCACAAAATGGCTCTGAATCCCTCCCTCCTCCTACACACCAAGAGACTCGAACAAAAGAGCCAGAAGCTTCTTTGGTCACAGCTGAGGTACTCAAAACCTTCAATTCTACCACTGAGCAGGTGGAGAAGTTTTCCAAGGGGGCTAAATTGATGAGCGAAATGCAATATTCCAAAGAAAAAACCGTCAATATCCTAGTAATTGAAACAAGGTCCCGACCTCTTTCTTTTTCCCCTACAACATCGATTGAATTATGATCTATTTTTGAGTAGTCACTACTTTCAGGAGTAGTACAAGAAGATGAGTTGGAACAAGATTCTAAAGATGAGATAGCTAATTTTTAATTAGTTCATAGAAGGACTAAGATAACCCCATAAATATAGGAGAGAGAAATTTCAAAGAAATAAAAAATGGATATGGAGGAAATTGCTAAAGAGGTAGTTGATTTGGCCACGAAAGAATTGATTTATCAAGAGCAATAGCTAGAAACAGAAGTAGAACAAGAACACCCTACATCTATAGGTGAAGTTATGGCTTCTAATCTATCTTCTACTCTTCATCTCCAACAATCCCCAAAGGAACCACCCTCCCTTTCTAATAAAGAAAAAATGGCAAATATACCTCCTCCCTCTCACAGTCCACCCTATGTTTCATCAACAACAATGCAGGTACAGGTCAGTTTTGTTTTGTCATAGCCACCTCAAACCCCACCTTCCACTTCTAATGATTCCACTTTAGCATCTACCATCGCTCCACCTCCATATTTTTCATCACCACCATCAATAGGACATTGCATTCCAAGTACATCCACCCATTCCACTGTCAGTCATATATATGTTTCCTTGAGTTTACCTATTTCAACAACAGCAGTAGTTACATAGTCCACTCTTGTAACAAAGGCTACTGTAGCTATATCTTCATCCCCACTGACAACAAGTCAGTTTGCCATTTTTTTTTGGTATCTCCCCTCACTGCTGGTCTTTTGAAGCCCTTGACTATACCAAAAGAGCAGGCAGCCACTCAGAGCATAAATGACTACTTGGTAGAGAAGCTTACTAAGCCTTCTAACAGGATGGATGTAAGAAGAATAAGTATGTATGTTGACCCTATTACTAGGCAAAGGATATCAAGATCTATGATTATGTTGGTAAGTAAACCTGAGAATGAAATGAATATTCAAGATTATCGAGCAGAGGATGTCACAAAAGATATTGAAAAGCTCCTTGTTGAAGATGAGCTGGTGATAGCCAGGGCCCACTTAGATACCTTCTATGTGAAAAATGATATAGCCAAAGAGAAGGTGGATAAGCTAAAAAAACAAGTTGAAAAGCTTAAAAAGAGCCTCAATGATCAAAAAGAGAGAAAAATCTCTGAGGAAGGAGGTCAAGGGTTGGCAAGAAAAGTTTCAAAAGACCAATAAGTTGAAGGACCAATTAGAAGAACAGAAGAAGTTGAATGAAGATCAGGCAAAAGAAATTCAGAACTTAAAGCATCAGCTTCAAATAGAGAAGGCTAAATCCTCAGGATTTTCTAAGGATGATTTGAAAAATATTAAGGAGTTGCTTTCTGAGGTTCAGGAAAAATTTTCATGACTTAAACTTATGATTTATTACCTTGAAGATGTCAGCCGATTACTCTCCATAATTTAGAAGGATTTGGATCAAATCACTAGAGAGTTGTAGCCTATGGTAATTTTGGAAGAACAAATGTAAGGTTGGTTGATAGTAGACTCAGTAATGCTACTAAACCAATTCCTAATAAATAATGGAATCTGGCCGGAGTTACTACCAAAATAGTGGTTAAAAAGCACAGGGCAGTTCAAAGGGCTTGGCTATTGGTTGACAGGATGGACATGGGGATTAAATATATTATTGAAATAAATGAGGAAATGATTCATGTTGGTTTTAAGGGACTCTAGAGGAAGGATCATAGCTTGTTATCTATGGAATAAATCCAGCAAAGCATCAATGATAATTTAGAATATGAAGCTATAATTGATTCACTGGAAGAGCCACTATCCCAAGAACAAGTTGCCAAACTGATTATGGATTTTACCTAGTTGAGAGATCTCATGGAAGATCTGGTGACTAGAGGGAATGTTGCTAACTATGAGGATATTGGAGAATTACAATATGTTTATAAGTAACTTAAATAAACATCAAATCCCTCAGAAGAAGCTTGGAAACAGGCTCTACAGTCCCTAGAATCAATGATCTAGTTGTTTGGAGATACCTCTGGTGAGGGTAATTAGAAAGTATCTACTCTAGAAGAAGGAGAAGAAGAAGAAGCAGATGAAGATGTTGTGGAAGAAGGAGAACAATATGGAATAGTTATAGGACTAGAAGGGGCTCACACTTAAGTCATTTTTGTTTTTACATAGACATAAGTTTTGTATTTCTATTTTTACTTTGACAATTTATCGAAAACAAGTAATAAAGGGATGAAGTCCATAGAGTAGCAATTTTTGTGTGAACGTATTCTTTGAAATAAGTCTTTATAAAGGGAGTAGAGTTGTGTACAATTCTGAAGACAGTAGCAATAACCAATATTTTTGGATCAGTGCTATGTATTTTTAGCATCACTTCGATATGAATCTCTACTCTCTCAGCAAATTGATAAAACTTTCAAAGAGTAGTGTTTGTATGGAAGTTATTCTGTAAAGTATATATTTAGAGAAGTATATTTGATCCCTAAGGTCCAATGGATAAGACTTTGAGTTCGATTGGCTTTGCAAGAAAATCCACCCAGGAGGTACCAGAATGTAGGCCCAAAATGGCCACATACTTAGTAAAATTTTGTAGAATTTTGCCTAAGTGATAGAGTCATCATTCCGCATACCTTGCAGTGCACTTTGAATTGGATCCGCAAAAGAAGATAAGAAACTGCCCAACACTTTGTGAATTTTTTCATACTTGAAGCTGTTATGGACGATTTCTTTTTAGCTCCAGAATAGTGGCGGGTCTCAAATCTGCAAAGTCTATGAGGAAGGATGGCGTCAAAAATAAAAAATATATATTGGAATTCTTACGAGCGGCTAAGTATGGGAATACCTGATTCTGGGAAGTTATTTTATTTTTTGGCTTCGGATTGGCACTACCCTCAAATTCTCAAAAGTTTCAAGGAAACGGTGACATTAGCAACGAAGAAGTGTGGATTGGTGATTCGTAGGATGAATGGAGTGTTTCCTTTTTGGAATGATGACAAGGTAGGACAATAGAATGATGAAGGTATGGATTCATGAGAAGAGGTTATTTGACTAACCCCAGACCCATAATTGTGACAAAGTAGAGTGTTTCATCCTGAAGGCTATCCAGAATGGAGAAGGAGTTACTTCACACTATGGCGAGTCCAAATTGGTGATTATATACCAACGCACTTGTTCTTCCTGGAAAAGAATCTGCAAAAGCAATAAGGAAAGGATGACATCATCAAAATTCTAATGTGAATTGAAGAAGACTATGCGGAATATGGTGTATTCTGAGAAACAAAGAGCGAATTCGTTGTTCAGCTTTCAAAGGTCTGGATTGGAGATTCTACAGCTTCTAATTTAGAAATATGACATCACCAAAATTTTAAAGTAGAATGGCACTGTATCCTCCTCGCCATTTTTGATAAGCTTATGTCAGATTGAATCTGAACCATACAATGAGGAGAATCAACGGTGGAGGTTGTGTTGACAAATTTTAGATGTTTAAAGAACATTTCTCCATCAGGTTGGTAACAGTCAGTTGGGAGACGAAGTGTCGAAGGTTTTTCCAAAAAATTGAACCAGAGGTGGTTATAGATCGACGATAGTGGATGACTCCCAAGAAGAATCGACGAAATGGCATGATTCCCAACAACCTGAACTCTAGTTTTTTTGAGTGACCAGTAAGTTGCAGAGACCCCGAGATGTCATGGTAGATAGTTTTTAGAAAATTTCCAGAGGATGAACTAGTAAGCAGATGCCAGCTCGATATCTCTACTTCACTGTCAAAACAAGATTTTTGTAATGCTTTTTGATTATTTTAATTTTGTAAAACTATAGTAGAGGTCAAACCCTTATTTTTAAGGATCAGCTCTAGCGTGTTTTCTTGTGCTACAATAAATATTCTTGAAAAGCTAATGGAAGGAGCATTACATTGATCTTCACCTCAAATTTGTGTTCTCGTGCTTAATATCAGAGGTTCGAATTCTTTAGTTGTATTTCTATAAATTCTTGAATGGTTAGTTTGTGCCTAATTAATGGATTACTAGCTGCTAAAGTAATTGAAATCTACTTCTGAGTTTGTTCTATATTGTTAGGGAGTGCATTTCTATAAAATCTAGGTACTGGTGAATTATGTTATTTGGATTATCACTATCTGGGTATTGAAATTGCTTGTTGCAATATTTCTCTATTGTGCATTAATGAATAAGTAACAATCTAATTTGAGATAATGTTGGTCTGAGTATGTATCTTTGGTATGGTTTTTGGGAGCTTCTTATGGTAGTGCAATGCTATTAACCTATCTGTCCACTGTTATTCTCATTTCTCTAACCCTAATTTTCTCTTACCCTAAACTTCAAACCCTAAGTGAGCATAATTGAGTCAAAAACCTGTTAAGTTGACAAGAAACTAGCCTACTCTGGAGGTTGGATCGAAAATCCCTATTTTGGTCCATCCAAAGTTGAGTGCTAAGTTGTAGCTATCGAGTGTAATCCTGGATAGAAAATAGGAATTTAGACAACCACGGTGTTGAGTGAAAACTTGGTGCAATTCAGTGCCCAATAGTACCATTCAATGGGTGAGTATCAAATTCTACCTCAAGCTTCATACCTGTGACAAAATAGGGGAAACTCAGATTTTGAGCATCCGATTTAAAAATCCTCATTTGCTAACTAGTATGGTGCAAGGGTAATTTGAAGCTTTAGCATGATTGCAATTTTTTACTTGGATTTTGAGATTACTTTCTATCAAGCTTCCACTTACTGGGTGACTATGTTAATTCTTCGATTTTGGATAGAGAAGCACATTGAAGACTCAAAGGTCAAAGATGATGCTTCACTCTAACATTAATGACCCACCTCTTTTCCTGTGTAAGGTTAAGGTTAGATCATTCGGTTCCCTCATTCACCAGTTTTCCTAACAGGTATTCTTTCTAGAAGATCAAATGTTTTCCCCACATCAAGTAATAACACCAAACCACTCGATAAAACACGGTATTGTGTTGGTTCGATATCTATCTAAAGGATTTGGACCCTTATTACAAACGATATCCCTCACTCCAAATTCATCTATTGAGCGATTGAAGGGTAAAAAACTTCTATAACCCACACATAATCTTGCGGATGCAGGGATTAGGTGAAAAGGGAGTATATCCCTCCATCATCGCAAGGAAACATCAAGTTTTTCTACAATTTGATTCGAGTTAAACTACTACACGAGGTTATAATAACTCGCTTATGCACCTATAGGGTTAGTTCCCTTAGGCTACTCCTTCCTTAACTTATTAGTTCAAGCATGCCCTTAGGCATTGTCTAAGACTCATCTAGGCCGACTTTTAGGTTGATTTTTGAAATAAGAGCTTGGGAATCATGCATACACCAACTCAATTTGTCTATGAAAAACTACCTTGATTTTCCATCATTTGAATGGGTATTTATAAAAAAAAACATCAATTACTTTTCTAATTAAGTTGTCATCCGTAACTAAAAATTGAAAGAGAGCTTAATAAAATAAACATATTTTATAGAATATCATGAAGACATGCATTTTTTGTAATTGAAACCTCCCCCTTTTTTTTTAATGAATTGGAAATGTGGAATAAAGAGGAGAGATTTGACCTGATCCATTTCCAAAAATCTTCCATCTCTAAATGTCTATTTCAAGCTCCCAAGCCTTTCTTGCTTCAATATACTCTCACACTCCTTAGACTCACCTTGGTTGGTTGATTTTACTATAAACTTTAGAAATCTCTTAAAGGCTTTTTGGTTTCTGATCCACCGAAGTGGAGAGCATACTCCCTAGGCCTTCCAGGATTCCTAGATAATCCTCACTCTAACTAGGAAATATTTCAAGTCTTCTAGTTTTTTATTCACCCCATGGGTGAAGAGCATACTCCCTAGACCATTAAGACTCCTAGAACCTAGATAGCCTTTCTTCACAAAAATATCCTCTATTTATAGGGAAATTCTCCCCTCATGGGCAAAATAGTGGCCACATTATAATAATATTAGAAAGATGCTTTGGCCCCATTATGACTTCATCATGTCCTTCAAGGGTTCTATAGGGATGAGGTGAGTGACAAAACTCATACTATTGAGGTATAGGATAGTTAAAATGGTGGAACTATTTTTGATAAGCTAGGAGATCCTTCTCCTAACTCCCACCAATATCAGGTATCCAATATCAGTAGTACCATGTTCTTATAAACAATATAACATCCATCTTGCATATCAACAAGTATTGAAAGCATCATCAATACACAATATTAATATAAAACTACAGTTTTAACTCATTTCAAATTGCACCAACAATTGATCTAGATAGCTATAGTATTAGAATTTTCATGATGTTACAAGGATATCATAAAATTATGCATTTGTACCTTACTAGACATAGAAATTCTTGTTAGTTTTATCAAAACTCCCACCAAGGAGTATCACAATATAATTTTATTAGCCTTTGGCATGAATTAACCTGATAAAAATAAAATGCTAACAAAGATACAACATAATTTTAGAATCTCAATTCAGGATATTCACATATATCCTAATATGCATTTTAATGCCAGAGCATCCACCCAGATGTCTCCTGGTTTATATCATCATGGATAAGTCCCATACCTTCTCCAAGAATGGACACCAATCCATTCTTCAAATCCATTTAGTGTTCTTCTATTTACTAAGTTTGCTTTACATACATAAGCTTTTCATGATAGAAGACACGTTATTTCATTTTTATACCAAATATATATATATATATTTTTTTTCAAATGATTTTTGCTTACAATTGGCCAAACTTATTGGCATACTACTACATATAGTTTTCTAGGTTAGTGGTTTTGGGATCTCAAGGTTGTTCTCCCTCGGATCTTTCACCTGTCAGTTCCCTAACTATATTTCCAGTTTGAGAGTCTATTGGAGAAACTACTCGAGGAGTGGCTTGACCAATTGCCTAAGTTGTATTCTCCTGCTCACGTTACCCCACAACCACTGGTTGTATTGGAAGAAGTAAACCATGGCTTATAAGTGCATCCATACAAGAAGTCAAGAATGCAACTCGATATATATTTCTTTCGTCGCGTAATTGTGCATTCTCTGCTTGCAATGTTGTCCCAACTATATCTTTTCAATAATGTATTTGTGTTAATTCCAGTTGAAGCCTCTCTTGTTCTGATATGGTGGCTTATTTCTCGGTCTCCAACTTAAACCTTTATTGTGCCCATTTATCCACTAACTTCAACTATTGAGTTTCTAACAGTCGAACTTGTTTCTTCAATGCCTCCACCTATTGTTGTGTTTTCCTCATGGATTTCTCTTCTCTTAAGCTATATGGTCCAACTCCTACATCCAACCGATGGTGCACACATATTTTAAAAGGTTCTTTCTCATTTCTCTTCCTAGATGAGTGTCTCGCTTCTACAACTTTAGTTGTTTCTCTATAGCTGCTTTCCTCACTAGAATATTCCTCTTGGCATTACCGTTGAGCGGTCCACCAAATTTCATAGTCAGGGGTCATGCTCACATCATCCTCATTAGGTGTCCATATAGCTTCATAAGGTCCCAAAGCCAGTGGTTCTTTTTATGGAGGAATCATGGTTGTTTTCCCCTTGTGTAAATCATGACAGGTTCGATATTTGTTGTGTAATACCGAATTGTCGCAATACTTGAGTATATTGAAAATACTCATATTGCATACTAGTATGTCTGATAAGCCATATTGCTTGTCTCATCTGAGCGAGTTGAACACCATCATCTTCCCACACTGGTCCCAATCTCCAAGATCTCCAAATAACATCACAGGATTGCAGATCCTCCCAAATAGAGTGAAATCGCTCTTTATTTCCCTCAATTGGTCTACGATTAGACCATTCCTTTTTTTTGTTGCCATCTTAACGCATAGGGTATCTCTCACCCCATAAATTAGTGTGCATCATAAGGTAGCCCTTGGAGTCTAGCCATTGCTATGTTCTCCCATGCCCAAACTTGTAGCAAAGTGATGTAGTTCAATACGATTTTCATCGTTGTTCTTAAATCGAACAACTCTCTATAGGTTTGGGCCAATAATTTTGGTTTCCATGCATATATTATTGACCCTTCCACTACATCCTACACGACTTCCAGTAAATTCCAAGGAAAACATGCACTTCTTGATTTGGGTAGAATGATACCCAATACAAGTTCCATTATCATCATATGCTTATATTTTAGTCTACCCTACACATAGTTAAGTTCATGCTCTATACGCCCCCTATTGGTGCTTACATTCCTCCAGTCTACTCCAAACACTCTTTCAAGAATATGCCCCATTTTTGCTTCATTAACAGTGGTTATTGCATGTCCTTATACCGATATCTGGTATATTCTTTATACATCCTCCAACATGACAGTCATTTCTCCCGTGGGTAACTAAAATTTCCCTCTATCGGGATCCCATATTTCTACTAGGACAAATAGATAACATCTATCTATGTGTATTGGCTCTAATAGAGCCACTCCCTCAAATCCTACTTCTTTCAACCATTGCCAGTTGCTTGCATCCAGTCTATCTTTGGCATTCTAAACATGGAAAATAATTCCTCCCAATGCCAGACCAGCTACATGTTTGGCTTATATGTATTATATATGGGCTCTTGGATCTGATTCAGGGTTGCAGACACAACAATCAAGAGTAGAAATATTCTCCTAGGTTTATAATGCAGTTGTTCATGCTGAAAATATCCTAATTAATGTAGGAAGTATTCCCCCCAAAACTGTGTTGCCTTATAACTCATAAACCACTAGTAGCCAAATTCAATCGCACATGGACCCCATTTCTCTGTCATCTCCATCTCCACAAATGAATCCCACTCCTTTACCAAAGCCTATATCCTTTGCACCCCCTTTTCCTCTCCTACCTTCTCAACCATCTCAAGAGTTTTCTACTATCCTTGATATACAAAATACCCTAAAAAATTTGAGCAATAGAATGAATTTAATGGAAAAAAGAGATCAGGAAAGATCTCAATAGAGGAGATTCCATATGTAAACAAAGATCAGAGACCTAGTCCTAGTAACAGTATTGGGGTTAGGGTGAATGCAATATATGGAGATCTAGAATGTTCTTCTGATACTACTCTTGCTAATTTTTGGTGCCTAGTGTGCAATGACCCCCATGACTCATAATCTTGTGTGATGTATCAACATGATGTTCAACAAGCTATGGATCAAGCTGAGAGGAATCAAAAGGGAAGATTCAATATGTTATGGCACCCGAATCAAATCATGGCTAGAAAAGATCTGGATGAAGAAAGTCCAATTGTTGTTATGACAAGGTCTAGAAAGAAAGCTTTGCAAGTGGATCCACAAAAAATGGGGTATTTCCAAGTCCCTTCTTAGAATAAATTTGACTCCCCCCTTCAAGGCAGTGACACTTTCCCTATTCCCCAAGCTAAGGTAAAAGAGAAGACGAATACTCTTCCAAAGATACCAAAACGGGAAATAGAGGGAGACCGAATGAGATCTAAAGGTGAAGATCAAGAAAGGTTTAGGTTCCCCTCTATTACTAAAATACAAAGGTTAGAGGCCACCCAAAAATATAAAAGAAGATATGGTGAGCCATAAAGAGGGTTGGAAAAACTCTCTTTGACTAAATGTGAATACAAAATTGTTGAAGAAATGAAGAGAATCCCCTCAAAAGCTAGCCTGTATGAAACTTTGTTCATTCTTGGTCATATTGACTTGCTTAAAGCCTCCCTAAAAAAAAATCCATAGAATAGGTTGGCCACCACAATCCTTAGTATGCCATCAGAAAAGAAAGAAATGACACATGTTGTGCTAAATAATAAGACTCCTATTTTCTATATATCTGTAAGAATGGAAGGTTGGGTAGTCCAAAATTGTATGATTGACTCAGGAGCATCGACCATAGTAATGCCTAAAGCAGTCTATGAAGAGATGGGTATGGAGTATACCCGATCTTGTCTTGGAGTATTACAACTAGATGGGACACCTGTCAAGATAGTTAGAGTTATTAAAGATGTACTGATGAGGTTGCACAGAGCTCCTGAGGTGACAGTGGTGCAAGAAATAGTGGTGGTGGATTTAGAACCCTATTTTGGATTGTGTCTCTCAAGAGAGTTTACTGCAAAGCTAGGAGGATCTATGTACATGGACTATTCTAGCATGATAATCTCTTTCAAAGGAAAAAGGATAAGGATAACACCTGAGAAATCAATAGCTTATCATATTAAGAATATTGAAGAAGATATGTCCAATATTAATCCTTTGGAGTAGTTTGAGCTAGTAGAAAAGATCGAGGAGCTAGACAATGAAGATGAATTACCTTTCAAAGAGGATTATAGTCAGTTTGGTAATGGTATGGGTACATATAGCATCACAATTGAATCAAAAAAGATAATTCCTGCTATATCCAACCAATCCCTGAGGGAGAAAGAAACATGGGTCATGCACTTTGATGGTGCTAAATGCAGAATTAGTGTAGGAGCCGGTGTGGTCCTACAATCCCAATCAGAAAGGACAAAGAATTTTGGTTATAGACTGACATGGTCATGTACCAACAATGTTGTAGAATATGAGGCCCTATGTCTTGGATTGATACAAGCAGAGAGTATGGGCATTAATATATTGAACATATATGGTGATTCTGAGTTAATAGTCCATCAAGTAAGGAATAGGTGTAGTAGTAAACACCATTATTTAAAAGCTTACAGAAACATGGTATGGGACCTAATGGAATCATTTGATACCCTGAATTTAATCTTTATGCCCAGAGAAAAGAATACCCTAGATGATGCATTAGCAATGAAGGGATACAACTTCAACCCTTCTGTAGACTTTGGAAACAAGAAGACCAAGGGAATTAAAATGATTTTCAGGCCTGCAGTAATAGACAAGCAAATTTTCTAGAAGGTTTTTGAAATTGATGAACAAATTCTTGACTTTTTGGTAAGGGAAGCATGTCTCTCAACGGTCCAAGAGGAGAACTTGGAAGATATGGATCCGCAAGACATTATCCAACTAAGAAACAATCATATCCCAAGAGGGTTGGTCACCCTTGAAATATTTTTTGATAATGAAGATAGAAAGAAGGTCAAAGCCATGAAGGTCGGTGAAATGATCTATAAAGAATTAGAGGTCAAAATAGAAAAGAAGCTTAATTATGGAATTCAATGTTCACCTGAGGAAGCAAAAGATATTAAAGCTTTATGCTTGAAGTACCAAGACATTGTGGCTTGGTCATATGAGGACCTCAAGGTGTATGACAAAAGGATTATCCAACATACTATTGAGTTAGAACATGATGCAAAACCATTCTGGCAAAAAGAGAGGCTTGTCAATCTAAGGATAGAGGCCATTATGAGAGAAGAACTTTTAAAGTTGTTAAAGGCTAAGATAATATATCTAATAAAATATTCCACTTGGGTAGCCAATCTGGTACCCGTAAGAAAGAAGAATGGGGATATACGCTTATGTGTGGATTTTAGAAATCTAAATCAAGCATCCCTCAAATATCACTACCCCCTCCCATAGATTGATTAGATATTACAGTTAGTGATAGGAGTAGAGAGATTCTCACTACTGGATGGTTACTCTAGATACAACCAAATTTGGGTAAAATATGTGGATCTATACAAAATAGCATTCACCACAAAATGTGATACATTTATGTACCATAGAATGTCTTTCGGGTTGTCCAATGCAGGAGCTACATTTCAGAGAGCCATGGATTATGCCTTTGGGAAACTGATCAACAAAGTTATTTTTATTTACCTATATGACATGGCGGTGTTTTCCCATGATAAAAAGGATCATCTGTCCCATTTAGAACAAGGTTTTCAAAAGTGTAGAGAATTTAACATTTCACTCAATCCTAAGAAGTCATTATTTACAGTTCATGAGGGAAAATTACTAGGTCATGTGGTTTAAAAAGAAGGTATGGCCATAGAGCCAGATAGGATTAGAGCAATTCTTGCTCTTCCCTTGCCCACGAATAAGAAGACCTTGCAGTATTTCCTAGGCCAAATCAACTTTTTCAGAAAAATAATTTCTGATTTTACATATAAAGTGATGCCTATATCTGAACTACTCAAGAAGAAAGCTGAGTTCAAGTGGACTGAGGCCAAGAAATAAACTTTCAATATCATCAAGCAGTCCATTGCAATAGCTCCAGTATTGGTAAACCCAGATTTTAGTAAATATTTCATTCTTTATGCATACGGAGCTGAAGAGAGTTATGCCTCAGTACTTACTCAGAAATATGATCAAGGGGACGAACACCCTATGTTCTTTTGGAGCCATACATTGCATGATTATCAGGTCAAATATAAATTCATTGAAATACAAGTGTTTGTTATGATGAAGTCACTAAAGAAGTTCAAGCAGTAATGGTGCAAAGCAAAACCCTGGTGTATGTGGTTCATCCATATGTAAGGAGTTTTATCTTGCAGGGTGATCTAGAAGATAAAAGAGCTGGCTAGATTACCAATATCCAAGAATACGATGTAGAGATACATCCCACCAAGCTAGTAAGAGGTAGATATTTGTGCCAAGGATTGATAGAAGCTTCAGCATTGGCCAAAGTGATAGCTTGTCAGGCAACAAAAGAAGATCAAGTAGAAATAGTATACACTATAGATTCTGATTGGATTGACCAGATGATTAGGTAGTTTCAAACTGGAGTACACCCACCTGATCTGAATGCATCTCAAAGAAGGATATACATATGTCATGCTTTAAAATATATATTACTACCTGAAGGGTTTTTCAAAATAAAATTGGATGGAATTCTCCTGAAATATTTGAAATATGCCCAAAAAAAAGAGTCATGGACCAATAAGAACCTGTTAAGGATTTTCAAGAAATCTCTTGAAGGTAATAAAAGAAGTTGGCACCTATTGTTGGACCAAGCTCTATGGTCAAACAAGATTACTATTAAAAATTCCATTAAGACTTCTCTTTATGTACTGGTATATGGCAAAGAGGCAGTATTGCCAATTCATTTAGAGATTCTAGCACTTAATCTTGTTAGTACATAAGAAGAATCAGAGGGAGATCCTATGAAAAATAGGTTAACACACTTGTCACAGTTAGAAGAGAGTAGAGCTCAGGCATATAACAGTTTTCAAAAGCATTCATCAGAAATTAAAGTATGGTTTGATAAGAAAGCCAAGTTTAAAATATTCCAAGTTGGGGATTCAGTTCTCATATGGAATGTTGACAGAGCAAATCCAGGTAAGCATGAAAATTTTGATTCTTTTTGGGATGGTCCTTTCAAAATAGTGGAAGCTAAGGATTCTAATGTATTCTAGCTGGAAGTTCCAAAGGGAAGCATACAACCCATTTCGGTAAATGGTTTTCACCTCAAGCTCTACTACTACACTTTGTATTTTGAATTCTTTTCTGCACTTTGTAATCGATTTTCTTCCAAAAAAAAATTCTAAAAAAAATTGCAAAAAATGACTAAGTATTGGCCAAGTGCATAGTAATGTTCCATTCCGCACACAATGTTGTGTAATATTTTTTGGAATGGTGTTCCGCTCTCGAATCCGCATCAAAGTATTTTAGATTTCTGCAGAGTGGTGTATCGATTTCTATTCCACATAAAGAAGGACAAAGGTGACACCAATTCAAAAACCTCTCAAAGCTAAATATCGTCAGAGCGGAATCAAGCCATAGCCAAATGACAAGTTCAAACCTAACATGTGGAGGCTAGAAAGTGCTCCCACATTCAGTTCTAACGAACTCTCGCCAGAATCAAAGAGTAGTCGAAGGGGTGTGATGAGCTGGCAATGCAATTTGAAAATTCGACCAATAAAAATATAGGATGCCACCTTCGAGATGCCGAAGTGAATTATTGAAAGGATTGGAAAGTGTACCAGTAGATATATCACATATCAGCTACATTAATGGCGAAAGATACGCGTGCTCCAGAAGAGAAAAGTAATAAAAAGCACACACAATCTCCATTTGAAAGCCCTTTACATATACAGAATAGTAAGAAAGCATAGCGATACCTTGGAGGATTTACTGCAAATCGAAAGAATGGAGTTTGCCATTGTCAAAATGGCTCCTAAAAATTCATCCACCGAATCATCGAAGATAGGAACAAGACTGCAAGTTCATATACATTGAACCAATTGAGTGGTAGATATAGTGATAACAAGAGTAAGGAGAACCCGCCTAAGGATAGGTTTCAAATTTTCATACTTCGAAGGGAAGCCAATGCGTCGACAAGGTACTATAGCTATAAAATATTTTTTATTCTCTTATATTTATGATTTTGTACATCACTATCCTAAACTAGTCTTTGTTATGATTCAATTCTATGATTCTAAAAATAGAATAATTAGAACCCTTGAGGGCGCTCCCCTATTCTCCATTACAAGAGAGCTTTGCTATGAATTATTCATTGTAGGGGTAGGACCACCCTCAAAATCCAAATCTTTGCTATAAAGCTACCATTACGCTGCAATGGTAGCTTTATAAGAAAAGAAAGAGGTGTTATAAAAATGGTTGCATCTTAATTTCAGAAGGATACGAAATGAAGACAAAATACCCGAAGTCCCTATTCACATTGATGAATTTGCAAGCCCCAAATTATTTTCTATGTTAGTTTGTATGAAGGGTTTGAACTCTGACAGAATGGTTCATGGTTGGAAAATTTCCACAGCATATTGTATCTCTAATGAAAATATGTATAAGAAAGATGTCGGAGAGAAGGGTACTAGAGTGATTTATTTTGATTGGCCAGCTTTTCTCACATAGAGGACACATGAGCAATTGGTAAACATGAAAAGGGGCATTGATGCTCCTAGTTTTAGGCATTGTTCAAGTCTGGTATGGATGTTCTATGCAGCCACCAAAGACAGAATGTAGTGGATTCCGACCAAAGATAAAACCAATGATGGGGAACCCTTGTCGGTGTATTATTGGACAAATTATTTAAAGAGCAGTGAGTTCTATTACAAATTCAACTTAGAATTTTGGAACCTACCCTAAGAATAATGTATAATAAGTGCCCTAGATTGCCACCCTTAGATAAACAAATTCTGAGAAATAAGTATGCAGAGGAAGGGGATTGGTATTTTCTAACAGAGGGCACAATAATCAAGTTATATGATTTCATGGATAAACCTTTTATCTTGCCCCACTTCGTTACAGAGAGGCTTTTTGCCCTAGATTATTTAAGGTAGGTGGAGTACATTTATGTCAACTATGGTTTAGGGAGGAAGAAGAAATATTTACTTACCACCCTGTGAATGGTATTACTATCACTAAGTGGCAGAGCCAACAAATTGACCAATACCTTGATAGGTTAGGTCTGTTTTATATTCCCCAAAGGTGGAGCTATGACCCTGATGGTATTTTAACTACAAGAAATAAAACCCTAAATGGAGACAAGGCCTATAAGTTTGAAAGAAGGCATAGGGCTGATTTTAAGAAGGGAAGAAATAATGATGAATTTGCTCTTTTAGAGTGGAAAGTCTCAAATATGGATCAGTTACCTCCAGGGTTGGATTTTTATGAATAAATTGTTGATTTTGATACTAACCATAAGCTCAGTCATCGAATTTCAAAGGATATAATTAAGAAGATTAAAGTTGAATTTGCAAAGATGAAGGACACTCCTCCAAAGGAAGAATTCATAGAGAGAGGAAGAGAAGAGGATAAAAAGGGACCATGGAAGGAAGCAAAGATTATAGATTGGTGGCATATGAGGGTCGAAATTGGAAAACCCAAATCAAAATTTGGAATAAAAATTGATAAGGAATTTTTGAGAATATATAATAAAAACATCAAAACCTGGAGACCGAAGGATGTCATACATATAGTGTTGATGATTGAAAAACTCTAAAATGGCTCGGAATCCCTCCCTCCTCCTACACACCAAGAGACCCGAACAAAAGAGCTAGAAGCTTCTTCAGTTGCAGTTGAGGTACTCAAAACCTTTAATTTGTTAGGATCTCATCCTAACCCTTAATGTAATAACTTCCCTGATGTAATAATTCCTAGTGAACGTGGGTAGTACCCATGATTAATATTTTGTAATGTTCTAAGTTTTAGCTTAGGTAGTTCCTATGACAAATGGCACCCTTTTTATGTAACACATGGTAGATAGGTTAGGTAAGGTGGCATTGTGCATGTAATTCATGTGGCATTATGCATGTAATTCGAGTGGCATTGTGCATGTAATTCAAAGTGGCACTAGTATGTAATTCGGGTGGCATTATGCATGTAATCTAGGTGGAATTTTGCATGTAAGCCAACCTTGGAAGGAAACTCCTTAAATACCCGAAAAGGCACCAATGTAACCATATTTTTGCAAATTAATTAAGTATTGAAGGAGGTTGCCCCCTCGAAGAGGCCTGCGATTCTATCTTATTGTGAGATTGTTCCTTTATGCAAATTTTTGTTATATTAATATGATGTTTATGTGAGTTTATTTCCAAGAAATCGTGTGAGAGTGTGTTATTTGAGTTTATTTTATAGCAGGATCTTAACAAGTGGTATCAGAGTGCTTTCCAGGGCCAAGTTCTGTTGCAATTGCAACAATTCTTGCCATCCAATACACCTGTTAGGTATAAATTCTATGTGTTTTTCCCGTTTCTGTTTTTCCTTATTAAAAAAAAAAAATTAGTTGAGTAGGTAGAAACCCTGTGTCAAGGGTTTTAAAATATCGTGAAGGATCTGTCATTATTGGCTAAGCTAGATAGCCCATAAAGCGTCTAGTGAAGTGAGGGGCGATTAGGCTCCAATACCCAGGCCTCATATAAAACTTGCACACGGACTTGAGCTCCCACATATCTTCGGGTATATCGGGAGACCATCTACGATTAAACAAACTTTTAGCCATTAGGAAGCTCTTTGGCCTTGTATTACTCATAGTCTACGGGACACAGCATCCTAGACGATTACCCTCTCGTATTTTTAGAGAGGTAGGTAGTGTGCTCAAGGGTATGTGTGGAATCCTCCTTGAGTAGTGGCCTGAAATATTGGTCCGAGCACTATTGTTCGTCACTGTCGGTATATTAGAGGGCCTATGGGTGGTGCATACTCCTATACTTAGCATTCCCTATTTCTGTTAAAACTTCAACCTATAAAAAACACAAAAAAATAAAAAAAATAAAAATCCAAACCTCCCTATTCGTAAACCTGCATTTCAAAAGTGAGCATATGAGAAAGGAATCCTCTACTAAAAAAATAACAGAAAGGACATGCATTCGGGATAAGCCATGAGGGTGACACTTAAGTTGACAGTCTAGAGAATAACAGTCAAATTTACAGTTGCAGTCACAGTCGAGTCGATCAGAGTCGAGAGGTCAGCACGATCGAGGCGAGAATTCACAGTCTTCAGGGTCAGAACAAAACTATCATAACAATCACCTGCAAAATATAGAGAATATTGAGTATGAAACGAGGCCAGTTATAGATAGTGCTCCAGTACCCAACTTTTGCCCTGTAGCTCAGAATCAAAAACTGTAAACACCATTAGACTCAGCAAAACAGGAGAAAAAAAATAGCACCATTGTGAGGTGCTATTGTGAGGTGAGAAAAAAATTCTTTTCAGATTTCACTGAGAAATTTGGAAGGAATCATGACCATGATCCACCCTTTAGAATGCCCAAATTGGACTTTCCCAAATTTAGTGGGAAGGATGTTGATGGGTGGCTATGTAGGGTTGATCAATTCTTTAGACTTCATAATGTACCCGTATTTCATCGAGTCTAGATGGCTTCCTTTAACTTGGAGTCTGAGGCTCTACACTGGTTTCAATGGTTACATGTTGCCTACCCAAATATCTCTTGGGAGGATTTTGAATCCCAACTACTCACTCGATTTGGTCCTAGTGAGTATGAGGACTTTACAGGAGCCTTGACCAAACTACAACAAACAGGGTCAGTCCGAGAGTACCAAGCTCAATTTGAAAAATTGGCCAATAAGACAAGAGGATTGAATGAAGGGTTATTCCAGAGTTGTTATATCAGTGGGTTGAAGGTGGAACTCCAAGCGAAAGTAAGAATGTTGAAACCACGAACTATGATGGAAGCTATCAGTTTGGACCGTTTGGCTGAATCTAAAATCTTTGCCCAAAGATGCCCATCAAAGTTTTCTCAAAATAGACCTTCATTTCCTCCTCGAGCCCAACACCCAGCTGATAATAAACCTGCTACACCCAAGCACCTCACCATCGAAGAGATGGATGCATGTCGTGCCCAAGGATTATGCTACAATTGTGATGAAAAGTTTTTCAAAGGGCATAAGTGTGCACACAAAAAATTGTTCTTGATAGATGTTGAAGAACCTGATACCTCTGATGAGAGTGATGAGGATGAGGACCCTCTAGAAACACCTCCTCCACAAGAAGAAGTGAAACAGGAACCTGAGATAGCAATTACAGTCCATGCCCTTGCAGGCATTACTACTCCTCAAACCATGAAGGTTATAGGATTTTTCAAGGGCCAACGTCTTTCCATCCTTCTGGATTCGGGAAGCACACACAACTTCATTGACCCTAGAGTTGCTCAGTGGGAAAATTGCTATATCCACACTTGTAATTCCTTTGAGGTCATGGTAGCCAATGGGGGAACCTTACCTTGTAAAGGAAAGTGTCGCAATGTTAAAATCAAGATAGGGGACTATGAACTCAAGCAGGACATGTTTACCCTCCAGTTGGGTGGATGTGATATTGTTTTGGGATCTCAATGGTTGAGTACATTGGGCACTATCAATTGGAACTTTGTTGAACTCTGGATGCAGTTCTCCAAAAATGGACAAATACACATCATCAAGGGCTCCCCGACAGGAACACCTCAAATTATTAGTTCAAATGGCATGGAGAAATTGCTAAATAAATCATCACGTGGGGTCATTGCACAACTATTCTCCATCCAACCATCCACATCTCAAATGGGTGAAATCCCACTAGACATGCAACAGATTCTCCACAAACATGAGGCCATCTTTTTAGAACCAACCACACTACCATCGCATCACTCTCACGACCATGCCATTCCATTATTTTTTGATAATACACCTCCCAATATCAGACCATACAGGTACCCCCATGCCATGAAGTCAGAGATTAAGAAAATGATATAGGAATTACTCAAGGTAGGTGTCATTCGGCCTAGTACTAGTCCCTACTCTGCACCAGTCTTACTGGTCCTCAAGAAGGATGGCTCTTGGCGACTGTGTATTGACTACCGAGAACTCAACAAGATAATTATCAAGGATAAATTTCCTATCCCTATGGTTGATGAATTACTAGATGAATTACATGGGACCATGTACTTCACCAAGCCAGACCTTTGCTCTGGGTACCATCAGATCCGGCTCAGGGATGAAGATATTCCTAAAACTGCTTTTCGCACTCATGAAGGTCATTATGAATTCTTGGTAATGCCATTTGGTCTCACAAATGCTCCTTCCACATTCCAAAGCCTAATGAACAACATATTTTTCCCTTTTTTGTGGAATTTCATCCTTGTGTTCTTCGATGACATCTTGATTTATAGTCACACATGGGAAGAGCATCTCAAGCATGTAGATCAAACCCTCCAACTATTGGCCGACCATAAACTGTTTGCAAAAAGGTCCAAGTGTTCCTTTGGTTTGACTGAAGTAGAGTATCTGGGACACATTGTCTCAAAGGATGGTGTCAAGGTTGACCCTAAGAAGATCCAAGCAGTCCAAGAATGGCCGAAACCTCACACACTCAAGGGGCTTCGAGGATTTTTAGGGCTTACAGGATATTACTGTAAATTTGTCTGCAATTATGGAAATATAGCCACCCCCATCACCTCCATGTTGAAGAAGGATTCTTTTACTTGGACAGGGCTAGCTGAGCAAGCATTCCTGGAACTCAAGCATTCCATGACCACCACTCTAGTTTTAGCCATGCCAGACTTCTCTAAAAAATTTGTCATTGAAAGTGATGCTTCTAGTCATGGTATTGGGGCGGTATTGATGCAATAAGGACACCCTTTGGCTTTTACCAGCAAAGCCCTATCTGATCACAATTTGGGGAAATCCACATATGCCAAGGAAATGTTGGCAATATTGCATGCAATCCTACATTGGTGACCTTACCTCATTGGGCGCCATTTCTCCATCAAAACTGACCACCAGAGTCTGAAATACTTTCTAGAACAACGGGTTGCCACCCTCGAGCAACAAAAGTGGGTATCAAAACTCATGGGCTATGATTATGACATCACGTACAAAAAAGGGAAGGAAAATATTGTGGCAGATGCTCTCTCTCGCCAATTTGAGACCCTTAGTATGTTGTGTGCCATCTCTGCACCATTGCCCCAATGGATTGAGCCCTTACATCAAGAAATACTTTAGGATGCAGATTTGAAAGACTTGGTTGCTTCACTTAGGGATGATCCAGAGTCTACACTAGGATATAGTTGGGATGGCCAGGATCTGTGTTACCATCAATGCCTGGCCATTCAGGGAGCTTCTCATGAAGGAATCACATGCTACCGCATCTGCTGGGCATTCAAGGTTCCTAAAAACTTATGAGCGACTCAAGCGCACCTTCTTTTGGAAAGGTATGAAACAAGACATTCACTCTTTTGTAGCAGACTGTGACACATTTCAAAGGATGAAAGGGGAAACAGTGCGCTCTCTAGGCACTCTTCAACCATTGTCGATACCAAATCAGGTGTGGACTGACATCTCCATGGACTTCATAGAAGGGCTACCTAAATCTAGAGGCAAGTCTGTTATTTTTGTGGTAGTGGACCGCCTTTCAAAGTATGCTCACTTTTGTGCCCTAACCCATCCTTACACAGCATCCACTATTGCCCAAATTTTTCTTGACCTATGTAATAACCTAACCTAAAATAGAAATTATAGAACCTTTCAGTTTCCTGTTGTCCTACTACAGCCAAAATAAGCAAAATTTTGCCAGAAGAAAAGTCCTCCCCTAGGCCTGGAAGTGGCCCTTACTTCTAGCACCAAAGGAGGCAAGTAAAACCTTTCTAAGCTGGCTAACTGTTCACACTTAACTCAGAATAAGACATGAATAATGATGCACTCTTTTATTTCATCAAAACATCATTACAGTAATGTAGGGAAAACCTATAGAATACTGAATTACTACAGCAAATTACAGAAAATCTAATTTATGCTACTCACACCTATTTTCTACTTCTTTTCCTCTATATTATGCTCAAACAAATGGGAGCACTTATTTATCTTAAAAAAAACATCTTGCAGATAAGGTTTATAGCTATAATTTAGGTCTATTACAACAGTTTTAGTCCAAGTCTTACCTTGAATCTAGGGTTTGAATCCTTCAATCCTTATCCTCTTGTAGTGCTAGAGCATTCCCAAGTGAGGAACAGATGTAGATTTGGATAATATATCCCTTGAAATAGATCAACCACCATTTTAACCTTCTTTCAACAGCATATTTGAGCAGTTTAAACTATTTGCGCTCATTTCGAAGTTGTTTCGAAATATCAGGCAGTAGAATAGGAAAACTGTTGTGTTGTCTTCAAAAGTTTGTTTGACTGGCTGTAGTGGTAGATATGGCTTCTTTGGACACCTAGGAGACTAGTTCCATCCTTTATTTGAGTTGGGGCAGACAAATTCCATGCCATGCTATAGAAATACAACTGGTTGGAATTTGTATGACAAAGTCCAGTCTACCCTGCACAGCTTTCATTCTGACAACTTTTTGGCACCAACAGTCAATTTAAACAGGTGCATAATGGTGGAATACATTATGGAAGACTATAAACCTTATACACAGATTTCCTAAAGAGAATAATATCCTAATTAATGCAGAATTATAATCAGATTTCAGCAAAAACATTAAGAAAGCAGTAAAAATAGAGTACTTGCAGTTTCCTATTTTTCATGCAAATATTACTACATAATGCATAAATATCCAAAATTAACATGAACCCACATCACAAATAATGTCAAATGAGTTTTAAAAGTATTCAAAAGAAGTCTTTGAATGTAGAAATTCAGTGCCTCATTATTTTCCCCCAACCTAATTCAATGCATGTCCTCATGCATTTTATTCTGCAAGAAGAGCACATAAATCCACATCCAAGTACCGTTCCTTATATGGCCATACTTTGATGAAGGGTGAATAATATCCCCTGTAACTTTTGATTTCCTGAAGCCATCCTTGAAATTGATCTTCCTCCTATGGATCACTGTCAAAGAAACAAGGTATAGGTGTAATAATGGTAGGCATTCTATATCTGAGGCCAATCCATTGATCCTTGAGCTCATGTATTATCTGTATGATGCTAGCAGCCCTTCGTCTTGACCAAAGCATATTATTGGGTGATATGGGTTCTCTCTTTTGGAGAGATATAGGCAATTCATCCCATCTACTTTTGTAGGCTGACAAAGCATTAGGAAATGATATTGAATAGTATTCTTGAAAAGTATGCATACCATCCTGCAAATTTTTCAGATATAACTTCTTCACTCTGTCATCCCTCATTAATGTAAAATGTTCATTCATGGCAGTTCTATGGTTAATATGAATTGTTCTAATAAGAAAAACAACCTGTAACTTCAGGGCCTTGTTGGCCTTCTTCTGTTCTTCCCAGTAGACCTGATTTTGTAGAGTTGACTGAAAAGCCCTTAATTGAACATCTTTAGTGAAAATGTGGGGAAGGAAAATGACTTTTGATGGTAGAAGGAATCTGTGGAGAAACAATTCACACAACAAATTTTTATATTTTGTTGTGCTTTCCCAAAAAACTTCTATAAATTCTTTAGCTATTCCAACTGTGTCTGTCAAGCCAGAGGCAATCCTCATGATTTGCTAATGTAGGTACTTTTCTTTCAGAATTAGGCTATAAAACCTAGGAGGCCTTCTGCATTGTACTAGACATTCAACAATTTGGCACATACTTTGAATATTTTCCTTCAATTTATTAACTTCAAAAGTTTTTTGTTCCACTTCCTTCTCAAGGTTTTTCTGAGATACAACTTTCTCTTCTAATTGTTGACATTTATTCATCCAAAAGGTCACATCCTCAGTGTATTTGACAAGTGAGATTGTATCAGGAGGTCTAACAATAGGAGACATTTGGGAAACAATATCCACTTGTACTCCAACATCTATAGTTTCTATCACAGTGTTATCTGTTTGTGTCTTTGTTTCAACCAGGTCAATTTTAGAAATGGCCTTTTGTGGGGATGACTAAATAATTACCTATGCTGGAAATATTGAACCTGCTTCTATTGGTGAGGTGATTGCTATGCAGTCTTTAGACATTTGCACAACTACTTTTGCGGGTTCTTTTTTTGAATCTTGTTAAGGGTGTTGTGGTATCTCCATTGCTTCTGATGCTTCAACAACTGACCTTTTCTCTATAGTGTCTGCCAGATTAACCAACATATTTGCCATTTCATTCCTTGAATCTGTTTGTGAGGGTTGTTCTAGAATTGCCAGTCTATTTTTTATAGTTTCAATTTCTTGTCATAGTTTGGCAATGACATTATCCTTTTCTTTTAAATTGGCCTCATTCTTTTCAATCCAACCCATTTGAGTTTTAATCACACTCCTTGCTGCATGAAGTTGTGTTTCAATATCAGCTACGTCCTCTTCTTCTAAACTTGAATTACCTGCTTGTTCTGCCCCTGTTTCTACATCTTCATCAGTATCAAGGTAATCAACTAGAGGTTCCCTTTGATTAGGAATAAATGCATCCTCTCGTGTTTCTTCTATATTGATATGTTCCTTAGAACCAGAGGAATCAGTATGAGTCATGGATGGTACTGTCTCTGCTTCAACGTTTTCTTGTTGCACATTACTTTCCATTGCTTGATCATCAACATTTTGTTTCATGTTCTTCCTTGTTTGCACATTAATACCCCCTTGTAATCTTGCGGACCTCCTCAATTCTGGGACAGATGTCCCTTTTCTCTTTTTAGTACTACTTTCAATTTTTCTATCTTGTAGAACAGAAGGTTCCCTTGCCTCAAAATTGTGATGTTGTTGTGCACAGGTAATTTTTCACTTCCGTTCAGCATGACGTTGTGTTCTAGTTTTTGTAGAGGGAGGTTCTTTAGGAGATGAAGGGGTTGCCCTAGTTGAGGTTCTAGGTGAAGAAGTGGAATTAGGGTTAGGTGCTTCTGTTTCCAATTCAGAATTTTCACTAACTTCCTCTGTGGCATTTTCATCCCAGGTTCGAAAAAAATAGGTAAAACTTCCAAGATGACCCCTGAAATGATGTTTACATATTATTTTGATCAACCCATGGTGCTTCGGATATCCCTTCCTTGCTTGATATTTCTGAGACATGTTATTCAATTCCTGGTATAAATATTAGGGCAAATTTACTTTAAGCTCAAGGTTTTCATGGCAAAAATAGAGATGAGTTAAGATTTTCATGTGGCAGCCAAAAAGAACAGGATATTGACCATCACAGGTAAGAAATCAAATAACCCAGACAGCGACCTCATCCCACGGGGTTTGCAAGCTAGATCGTTTAACTCCTTTGCATATGTCATTACTCTTTATATATTCTGTTGGTCTATCATTGGTGCCCCTAAACTGATTAACGAGGTCTACAAGGGTATTCTTTCCAGACTTATTTATAAGAATTCCTTCAAGAGGTAGTTCTATAATTTCACTGAGGATTTGAGGGCTTACCTGTATTTTCATTCCATTAATTTGTACTCGGTTTCACCTGAAGGTTCTAGCGAATTTGGCGGTAAGCCCTTCTGAATGTCCTTCAAATTTCTATAAGAACGGCAAGAATCCTCCTTTAGCAAAAATTTGCAGGCATTCTGAATCTCTCCGTAAATAGTCAATGTTGTCTGGTTCAATGCGATTTTTATAACCCACCATCCTGTCTGGTTCTTTGCTAGCTTCTTTCAATACACCCCTACTATGGAAAATTTCTATTCACCGCTATCACTTCGGAAATGAATTTTGAAGTTGGCATATACATGCATGGCAATGATGCATGGTCATGTTATGTGAAGTAAATCTGGAAGGTGATAGTACCCGACTAATAATGCGCTTCTCCTCACATGATCTTGGCAAATGCGGTGACGTGGTCTATAGGCCAACTAAAAAAAATTGCCTCGTGATCACCTTCTTAAAACATGTGCCACCTTATGACTTTAGAATCTGCGATGTGGCACAGTTCCTCAAATCTTATGACGCTGATGTAGGCGCAGAAATTTTATGTCACATGCTCCCGGAGTTGACTTATTCCAGGGTAGAGTATTCTAAAGTAGGCTTCTTTTATCTCTTAAAAAATCATTGGAATTAAATGCATGTGTTTATGCTAACTAAGGATTCCATACATCATACAATACATATTTACAAGATTAAAAAGGAAAGCACATACCTGAAAAACTGTCTTATCCATATTCTGGACAAATGCTGATTTCCTACTGTTTCTACATTTATAGAGTGCAATTGGAACAGAACTGTCTCAAAACAGACGAATAAAACAATTGTGAATGGAATGAGGGGGAATGGAAAGGAGATGAAATGATGATGGGAGAGAGTGGAAAGGAGATGGAATGATGATGAGAGACAATGGATGGAACATTTAATGGATAGTAGGCAATCATGCCAGTGAACTGGTTTTCATGAGAGCCAAATTCAGATGTGCCTCAAAGAGGTTTTCACATTCTGATTTATTATATATATATATATATATATATATATATATATATATATATATATATATATATATATATATATTATTATTATTTTTTTTTTAAGACATCACTTGATTGAGTTGGTTTTAGAAGCAGTGGTTGCTTCCAATACCATTACATCCATGTTTCCCACTTATTTGAGAAATTATTCCTTTGTTAACGACTTATAATACACACGAAGACGATGACCGTTAACCACCATTTTTCTTCTTGAATCATCAATTGGTGAAAGATGCACAGCTCCATTGGTGAATACTTCCTCAATTTCATAAGGTCCAAGCCACCATGTCTGCAACTTGCCAGGATGATCTTTATATCGTGAGTCAAACAACAAAGCCCAATCGCCTTGTTGAAATTCTCGTTGTTTGATATGACTATCATGCCACAATTTTTGTTGTTCTTGGATCACCTCGGTCTGGTGCAATGCATCTCTCCGTAATTCATCCAACGCATTGAGCTATAGAATTCGATCTGTTTGTGCCTGTGACAAATCAATTCCCACTTCCATAGCAGTTCGAAGAGTTAGTAGTTCAAATTCAATTGGCAACAAAGGCTTTTTGCCATAAACTAATTCATAAGGAGTAAATCCAGTAGTGGATTTCCAGGTTGTGTTGTAGGCCCAAATTGCTTCAGGTAATTTATCCACCCAATTCCTCCTATGGGCTGCTACAGTTTTGGTCAAAATCCTTTCTAACTCTCTATTTGTCACTTCAACTTGGCCATTGGCTTGTGGATGATAAGGTGAAGATTTTTAATGTTTGATTTCATATAGTTGTGTAAAATCTTCCACAACTTTTGAAGTAAAATTAGGTCCTTGGTCAGTGGTGATAGAATGGGGAATTCCAAATCGTAGAAAAATTTGTGAATACAAAAAATCAGCAACTTTCTCCTCTCGGGCATGTTTGAAAGCACGGGCTTCTACCCATTTGGTTACATAATCGGTGCATACAAGGATGTGTACTTTCCCTTGGGAAGGAGGATCAATGGGTCCTACAAAATCTAAACCCCATCTCTCAAATGGTTCTGTACCTAATTGAGGTTGTAAGGGAATTTCACTAGTAAAGGTAGGTTTTCCCATTCTCTGGCATGCATCACAACTTCTCACATACCTCTTCACATCTTTGTGCAGAGATGGCCAATATTAACCAGCACCCAAAATATTTTGAATGGTAGTTTTTACTGAATAATGTCCCCCTGATGGTTCATCATGACAAGCACGTAAGACATCATATATTTCATCTTTACGTAAACACCTGCGTAAAACATGATCAGGGCCACATTTGAACAATAATCCATCTATCCATTCAAAATATGAGCTTTGCCTAATTAACTATTTTTTTTGTCTAGGAGTAAAATGAAAAGGAATCTTTCCTGAAACCAAATAATTGGCTATATCAGCAAACCAAGGAGTTTGTATAGAAACTACGAACAACTTTTCATCAGGAAATGCATCCTCAACCAACTCTGTTGTATCTGCATTGGGTAACCTTGACAAAAAATCTGCCACCACATTAGACTTCCCTGGCTTATTAACTATAGTAATATCAAATTCCTGTAGTAATATTAGCCATCGAATAATTCGTGAACTAACCAAGGGTTTATTCATCAGATATTTTATAGCAACATGATCTATGTGGATGAATACTGGATACCCTGTGATATAGTGTCTAAACTTATTAATGGCATATACTATAGATAAGAATTCTTTTTCAGTTGTGGTGTAGTTCTTTTCAGCTCCAGTCAATTTTTTACTAATGTAGTATATGGCATAATGCTGCCCATCTTCAATTTGCCCTAGCACTGCTCCAATAGCAGTATTGGAAGCATCAGTTTGAATATGGAAAGGCAGCTCCCATTTAGGGCCTCTCAGTACTGGTGGAGTGGTTAATTTGTCCTTTAAATTTTCAAAGGACTTCTGACAATCAACAGACCAAACAAATTCAGAATCCTTTGTTAATAATGTAAACATTGGATTAGCAATGGTACTGAAATTGGCAATAAATCTGCGATAAAAGCCAATATGTCCTAAAAAACTTCGTACATCAGTTTGAGTTTTTGGAGGAGGAAGGGTTTTGATTACTTCTACTTTCTTGGGATCAACTTTGACTCCCTCAGCAGATATGTGGTGACCTAAAACAATCCCTTATTCCATCATCAAGAAACATTTCTCTAGATTGAGTGATAGATGATATGTTTCACAGCATATAAGAACTTTTTCAAGTTGTTCAAGGGTATACTCAAAAGAATCACCAAACACAGTGAAGTCATCCATGTAAATTTCTACACTCTCATTGGTCAAATCAAAAAATATAGCTATTACAGCTCTTTGAAATGTTGTGGGTGCATTACACAAACCAAAAGGTAGAACTCTGTAAGCAAATGTTCCCCAAGGGCATGTGAAAGTTGTTTTTTCCTGATCCTCTGGTGCAACCTGGATCTGATTATAGCCACTAAAACCATCAAGGAAGTAGAAAAACTTCTTACCAGCAAGAGTATCAAGCACTTGGTCTATAAATGGCAATGGAAAGTGGTCTTTATGTGTGACCTTGTTCAATTCCCTATAATCTACACACACTCTCATTTTCCCATTTTTCTTTGGAACAATGACCAATGGTGAAACCCATTTACTATCTAAAATTGGATAAATGAATCCTACATCCAACAATTTTTCAATTTCTTCTTTAACAATGTCTTTTAGAGCGAGGATTCAAGTGTCTTTGTGGTTGTCTTACTGGTTTGATATCTTCTGTATATATCCTATGTGTACATACATCAGGATGTATGCCAGCCATGTCCTTGTAATTGCAAGCAAAATCTTGAATATGCCTCTGTACAACAGTAAACAATTTGGCTTCTTGCTCAGTAGTTAACCAACTATTAATGTTCACACACTTTCCTGGTTGTATTTCAATCTACTTGACCCTAGGAAGAATAGAATTAACAGCCTCATATTTATTGTTGATTAATGTATTTAATGGACAATGATGTGGCTGCAGAGTATGAAATACTCTGGACTCTGGTGTAAAGGTAATACCTGATGGAATCATTTGCATAGGACAAGTAAAAGAATTTAGAAGATGATGGTGCCACCCATGTGGCAGTGTGAAGGAGCTTTCTTGTAAAGGAATGGAAGTCATAGGCTCGGCAATGTGTTCATTATCCTTCCATAACAATCGATGGATCATAATTTGGTCATCCTTAAGGCCTTCTTCATGCAGTGTTTTTACCAAGACTGATTCATATTCAAATATTTCTCTTTCTGATGAATTCAGTTCTTCAATATGTTCTTTTACTACAACAGTGGCCAAGGTGACAAAATTTTCCTATTCTTCTTCAGATTCAAGATACCAAATTTGTCCAGAATATTTGGCTGAAGGTTGGGCTAGTGGATATAAGGAGATTTTCTTCAAATCTACACCATTGGAGATGGTCATTTCTCCTGACCTGCAGTCTATAAATGCAGCTGCAGTAGCAAGCCAGGGTCTTCCTAAAATAATAGGATAACCATTAGCTGCATTTTTGGGTTGTAACACGAGGAAATCCATAGGATATTCCCAAGAAGAGACTTCAATGGATACATCCTCCAAAATTCCTTCTGGTTTAGCTACTGACCTATCCGCCATTTCCAAAACAGTGGTAGTAGGACTCATATTGTTGAGCTACAATTTTTGCATAGTTTCTTTGGTCATCACATTGATTGCAACTCCTAAATCTATAAGTACATTTGGAATTTTAACCAATCCCACAGTGATGGTAACCACTAGACTCCTTGGATCACCATACTTAGGAGGGACTAGCTTCCCAGAAAGCAGATCGGCCAACTTCCCTTCCACCTGCATAGTTTTTGGAAAGGCCTTCTTCTTCCTACCAGGTTTCCTAATGCACAAATCTTGAATGGTTTTTCTAATCAGAGGTACTTCCTTTATTGCCTGCAATAGTGGAAGTGAAATGGACATTTTTCTTAATTCAGTAATTAATTCTGATTTAGGGGTTGAGATAGTTTGATCAAACCTTTTAGGATATGGCAGATTTACTAAGGCAGGTTCAGGTTCCCCTTTGTCTATTTTTTCTTCCTTCATTTCTTCTTGTAATATTTTTGGATTTGGCAAATCATGTTGTCCATCAATTTCTTCAATAGTGGGGGGTGTAGGGTCAGGTAAAACCCTCCCTGATCTTAACTGGATGTTACTGCAGTCAAGAACATTGATTGCAGCAGCAGACTCCTTAGACCCAGCTCCATAAACAGGAGCTCCAGGTCTATTATTATTTGGGTTAGCAACAGGCTGAGATGGGAGTGGAGGTTGCTTGACTGGTTGTGTTTGTGGTGGTTGGTTTCTTCCCTAGAAATTTTGATTAGGAGCTAGCAAAAATTGTTGGTTTGGTGCTTGATACCATTGTTGAGATGGATATTGTTGTCCCCACCTTTGTCCTTGTTGATTTTGTACCCAAGGTTGACTATTTGAAGGCCATGGTTGATTCCAATTGGAATGTGACCAGTATTGAGGAGCTATCCATGAATGCTGCCAGGGTTGTAAAGGAGGTTATGTGTATCCCCAAGGCATGTTAAAATGATTTTGTCCCCAACAAGGAGTATTTGCAAAATTTCCTCCTGGTCTCTATCCTATCACATTGATTTCCTCAGCTTGGGTTTCTAAAACATTCTTCAGATGGGGCAGAAAGTGACATTTATCAGTTGTATGTCCCTTTGAACAAATACCACAAATGGCTGATATTGTAGTTTTGTCTAATGGACAATCTTGTAGGGCATGCTTATTCCTGCACCTAGGACAATAGATGGATAAAGGTGATGAAGAATTGCCTTTTGGAATTCGTTCCCCAAATGCAGAGTTTAGTTGAACTAGAATATCAGTCTTCATATTGGCTAACTCTTCCATTAATTCCTTGGTATCCACATTAGTAGGATTCTTCTTTTTCCTTCTATGCCTAGTTCGAGAATAATTTCTACATAGCTCCATAATGTCATCAAAATAAATTTGATAAACATCTCCCTTTCCCATTATATCCAATACTTCCTTAGACTCATCTGTTAGTCCTCTCAAAAAGATAGCTTTCAACACATCTTCGTCTATACCACCAACTCGTTTTTGAATGAAAGCAAATCGATCAAGATAATCTTCCAAACTTTCATCTTCTTCTTGCCTAATCCGAAACAACTCATCCTTCCTATTACGTACCCTATAGTATTCTTGATACTTGTCTAAGAATACAGTTTCCATTTCTACCCAAGTGTGAATAGAATCTGAGTCCAGACTCATGAACCATCGTAATGTTGCATCCTTAAGAGTAGAAGGAAACAACTTCAATTTATGATTATCAACAATATAATCATAAGTTTGACACAAGATCTTAAATTCAAATAGGAATTGGTCAGGATATTTAGAAACTGTCCCTCTGAAGATTGGTAATACTAAGGGAGAAATAGTTTTCATAGCCCCTGGCTGACCAGCGGCTAATTGTATAGGGTACTCAAAAGTCTTAGCAGGAGCTTGTCTTGCCATATTTTCTTGTTCAACCTGTACTATTGGTATTTCTTGCTCTAGTTTAGGTTTGATTTGTTTGGCTAGTTCTAATGGATCAGGAGTCCTTTCTCTAGGTCTCTCATGAATTTCCCTTTCAGCAGGTTCTTGAGTTGGCTCAACTATTGAAGAAGATGATTCTCTTTTTAATCTTTCAGGGTAATCATACACAGGAAATTCTTGTGAAGATCACCCTCCTAGGAATGACCTACTACTAACAAACCTTCCTCTTTCGTCTCTAGGCCTGTTCATTCATGCTTATGTCCTAAAGCATCTTAATCTCAGTTTTGCAAAGACCGTGACCTAAAACAGGACAGTCTCTGGACTATTAAACCTTTACTAACAACACCTATAGTCCCCGACAATGGTGCCAAAAATAATGAGTGTTATCTAATCCTTCACCATTTAATCAATATGTGTCAAATCCAGGGTGGTGTCCATGGCTGTATGTGAGAGTAGGGTATAACAAACTATTATTCAGATCCTTTAGTTCATAGCTCTTATTGATGGGATAGTTAGTATTGGGGTGTTTGGTTTTCCTATGAATGTACTAAAAATGCTAAAATACTGCCTGTGACAGAAACAAAAATGATCCTAAGTTATGAAAACTAAAGAAAAATGCATGGAAATAAAGAAAATCCACTCTTACTACAGAAAAACAAAGCTATACTACTGAAGACTGAGAATTACAAATTGAAATGGCTGAAAGTAAATCAAATTCCTAATGAAATCATCACACATTTTGCAGGAAAGATAACAGAATTGAAATGTCTATAATTGCAAAACCTAATGTCAATAGAAATTCTAGAAATGATGCAAATCTGAAATGTGCTAAAAACAAAAATAAATATTTGACCTATGCAATAACCTAACCTGAAATAGAAATTACAGAACCTGTCAGTTTCCTGCTGTCCTGCTGCAGCCAAAATAAGCATAATTCTGCCAGAAGAAAAGTCCTCCCCTAGGCCTAGAAGTGGCCCTTTCTTCCAGCACCAAAGGAGGCAAGTAAAACCTTTCTAAGCTGACTAACTATTCACACTTAACTCAGAATAAGACATGAATAATGATGCACTCTTTTATTTCATCAAAACAACATTACACTAATGCAGGGAAAACCTGCAAAATACTGAATTACTACAACAAATTACAAAAAATCTAATTTATGCTACTCACACCTATTTTCTACTTCTTCTCCTCTATCCCCTTACGCTTAACCAAATGGGAGCGCTTATTTATCTTTAACAAAACATCCTGCAGATAAGGTTTATAGCTGTAATTTAGGTCTGTTACAACAGTTTTAGTCCAAGTCTTCCCTTGAATCCAGGGTTTGAATCCTTCAATCCTTATCCTCTTGTAGTGCTGGAGCATTCCCAAGTGAGGAACAGATGTAGATTTGGATAAGGTATCCCTTGAAATAGCTCAACCACCATTTTATCCTTCTTTCAACAGCATATTTGAGCAGTTTAAACTGTCTGCGCTCATTCTGGAGTTGTTTCGGAATATCAGGCAACATAATAGGAAAATTGTTGTGTTGTCTTCAAAAGTTTGTTTGACTGGTTGTAGTGGCATATATGGATTCTTTGGACACCCAGGAGACTAGTTCCATCCTTGATTTGAGTTGGGGCAGACAAATTCCATGCCATGTTGTAGAAATATAGCTGGCTAGAATTTGTATGACAAAGTCCAGTCTACCGTGCACAGTTTTCATTCTGACAACTTTTTGGCGCCAACAGTCAATTTAAACAGGTGCATAATGGTGGAATACATTGTGGAAGACTATAAACCTTATACACAAATTGCCTAAAGAGAATAATATCCTAATTAATGCAGAATTATAATCATATTTTAGCAAAAACATGAATAAAGCAGTAAAAACAGAGTATTTGCAGTTTCCTATTTTTAATGCAAATATTACTAAATAATGCATAAATATCCAAAATTAACATTAACCCACATCACAAATAATGCCAAATGAGTTTTAAAAGTATTCAAAAGAAGTCTTTGAATGTGGCAATTCAGTGCCTCATCATTGGTGTCTCCACACTTCTCCTAGGGTTGGAGAATTGATTTTTGGCCAAGGTAGATCTTTTGTTGATAATGTGGAATATTTGATTTGACTTGGCAATTATTGTTGGTAATTGGATGGAGGTATAAGGTTAAATAGAAATATTTCTTTGACATTGTTATTATTTATGCTTAATGTTTATGTGTTAAATGCATTTAGAAGTAAATGTATTTTAGGAGTTATAAGGGTTTAAGGAATAATTGTGCTTAATGTCATATTGGGGTTAGAGAGCCTTTGGAGTTATTGAGTGGATATTCTCTTGTAATTATTTTTTGAGGTTGAAGTTATTTTGTGATATATTAAGTAGGAGTTATAAGGTGTAAAGGAATATTGTTGATATGTATATTTGTGAGTTTTGATTATTGATGAGTTGGAGTGATAAGGTGTTATTAGGACTCTTATCATTGTGCATTATTCCATTGTTTCTAACTCTAATTTGTGGCAAATTGAGAGTTAGTGTTGTGACATATTTTGAGTTCTCCTTCTTCATCAAAGTAAAGGTATGGGCACATTCTTCCATGGTTATTATTGATTGATGGTTTTCTAAAAATAAGTTTGGAGTGAAAAGGATTAAATTAAGTTTCCTTATTTGGAGTGGATCTTATTTTCTGAAAGTGGAAGTATTGATTATGCATTATGAGATCATGATGATTTTATGAGTTATTGCATAATTCTGGTTTATGAGAGTGGAAGCATTTGAAGTTTGCTTTAGGGTTTTTGAGTGAGAAGCGTATGCCATTGCTATAAGTTGTTGAAACCCTAATTGAGTTGTTTGGTTGTTGAGAGTTTGGTTTTGAGATTGCTTCCATTGAGATTGAGTTGATCAAGTTATGCTTTACTTGATACATGAGTTGGGCTTGCTCCTTTGAGATTTGATTTTATCAAGTTGTACTTTGCTTGATAAACTTGGTTGTGTGGTTAAGTTGAGCATTCCCATTTGAGAGAAGTTGGAAATATCTTGAACCCCTTTTTGATGCTTAGAGAGAGATTGCTTTGAGTTCTTGAAAACTAACTTGGCTAGGGTTTGATAGCAAGTTATGGTTCTATGTTGGAGGAGTTGATTCCTTGATATTGCATTATTGGCAATTGTTGGGTTGTGGTTCAAGATCTTGTGAAAGTATACTACTTCTATGAGATTGATTTGAGTTGAGATTGAGAGTTGAAGGATAGAACATATTGAGTCTCTAACAATTCTCTTTATGCTTCTATGAGATTGATTTGATATGATTGGATGAAACACATTGGGTCTCTAACAATTCTCTTTGTGTGTTCACATTGGGCAAGTTTCTTGGTAAACTTGCTTGAGCTGATTTGGGCAAGTTCTTGGTGAGCTTGCTAGGACAGATTTGGACAGGTTCTTGTGGAGAACTTGTGGACTGATTTGGATAGGTTCTTGTGGAGAACTTGTGGACTGATTTGGATAGGTTCTTGTGGAGAACTTGTGGACTGATTTGGATAGGTTCTTGTTGAAGAACTTGTGGACAGATTTGATGAAGTCTTGGTGAAGACTTGTGAGCAGTTGTGATTGATTTGTTCAAGATTTTGGCTTAATCTTGGGATAGATCTGATAGAGATTTGAGAGCAGATTTGTGCTGGACTAGAGGACTGAGTTTGGTGTAGATTTGTGATAGAGTTTGAGAGGACTTGTGTTGGACCGATTGACTGTGTTTAGTACAGGTGTTGATGAGCAGCTATGGAGGTGATCAGTGAGGACAGAAGTCTCTAGAGCCAGAGCAAGGAGGACAGGACGTCTTCTGTGGAAAGGAGTTCCACCTGCTAGCGGTAGAAGAGGCAGTGATCTTCTGAAGTATCATTTCCAGAGCTTTGGGGGATAGGACATCTCCTTTGGGTAGGAGGCTCATAAATACTTCTTTGGGGGATAGGACATCTCCTTTGGGTAGGAGGCTCATAAATATTTGATTAGGGGAAGGATTCTCCTTTGGACAGGAAGTCCATAAACATTGTAATTGGGAAGGATTCCCAAAGGATTTGATTGAGAAAATTTAGTGAAATATTTTCTCTTTGGAGTAGCCCACCTTGGGTGAACCACGTTATATTGGTGTCTCAATTGTGTGATGACTTGTACACTGGTTTGATTACTGCTTTGATTTTGCTATTGGTTCATTGCATTGCTTTCTAAAGTAAAAGGAAAAAGTTAAAAAGTGGTCTTATACTGTTCACCCCCCTCTCAGTATAAGCTTGTGTTCTTCAATTGGTATCAGAGTAGGTTCCTTCGGAAGAGTTTCACAGCTTGAAGGAAAAGCTTGAAAAGAACACAATGGATTTTACAAGTGGTAATTCAGCACCTATTCTTGATGGGACAAATTTTGGTCTATGGAGCATAAAGATGAAGGTTCATCTAATGGCTCTTGGAAATGAAGTTTGGGAAGCAGTTGAGTTTGGGTACACTATTCCAAATCTCCCTCCTACTACTAAAGATGAGAAACTTCTACATCACAACAATTCAAGGGCAATGAATGCAATTCTGAAAGGTCTACAAAAGGCAGATCTTACAAAGGTGATTCATTGTAATACAACAAAGGAAATGTGGGATCAATTGCAAGTGGTTCATACAGGTGATGCAAATGTCAGAAAAGCAAAATTGAGATATTACAAAGGTATGTTTGAACAACTCAAGATGAATTATGAAGAAAATATTAGTGACTATATGCTTCGTATGGATGAGATTGTTAATTCCATGAAGGAACTAGGTCTTGAGCTTGCTGAAAATGATGTTTGTGATAAAATTTTGAGGTCTCTTCCAAATAGATTTAGTGAAAATATTTCAGCTATTGAGGAAGCCAAGGATTTGGATAAATTGAAAAAGGATGAGCTTCATAGTATACTTGCAGCTTTTGAGTTAAGAACTAAAGTGGTACCTGATCCTAAGAAGGAGGCAACTTTCAAAGCTACCAAGAAGTCCAAGGGTAAACAACAAGAAGACAGTGATGAGTCTTCTAGTGATGAAGAAGCAAACTACAACAGGAAAGGCAAGTTCTCAAGAAAGCACAAAGGTATGAAATCTGTTAAATGTTTCAATTGTGGAAAGTTTGGTCACTATGCTACTGACTGTCCAAAACCCAAGGATGATTGTGATGAAGAAAAATAGGATTATAAGCACAGGGAATCTGAGAAGCACAGGTATCAAAGGAAGAACAAAAATGAGCAAAATAGTCAAGGGAAGAGGTACTTCCAAAAACACAAGAAAAGTTTCTACACAGACAAAGCAAGTAAGTGTTCTAGTAGTGATGATGGAAGTTCTTCAAGTGATGATAGAAATGAGATGTTGTTTCTAACAGAAAAGGAAGGAAAAGAAAAGAGGAATAGATTTGTTGTGCTTAAGTGCTTTAGATGTGGAAATTTTGGTCACCTTGAGGATGATTGTACAAATGATGGTTTGAATTCTGGTAATACTATGTATGAGGATGCTTCAAAAAATTATGAGGAAGATCTTCTTATGGCTTTAGATGAAGGTAGCACCTCTAGTGGTAAGAAATCAGAAAAGGATATTGATGTTTCAAAAGGTAAACAAATAGAGGATGTTTCAGAAAAGGGAGAAGTAGATCTTGAGGCTGAACTTGTTAATGCTCTTGATGTGTTAAAGAAAGAAAGAAAGAAATATGCTAGACTCATTGATAGGTTTGATGAATGTCGTTATGAAAGAGATGAGCTTATAGGGAATCTTGATATCTCTATAGCAAAGACACAGGAACTCAAAGAAGAGTTGGCAGCTAGGTCTCTTGAGTGTAAAGAGTTAAAACATGAAGTAGCTTCCTTGAAAAAGGAAACTAAAGAGTACAAGGAGAAGCTTTACAGGTTTGAAGAAAGTTCCAAGAAGGTAAAATCAATCATCAAGGATCAAAGAAGGACAACAGATAAAATAGGTCTTGGTTTTGGAAAGAAACAAAAGGAACAGGTTGAGGAATCTAGTATGAGCTCCCAAGAAGAAGATGGTTCAGATGAAGAGAGTACTTCAGAGAGTAAGTTTTCATATGGTAATTCAGATAGCATAGAATCAGAAAATAGGAATCAACATAAGGGGAGAAATACTAAAGGACCTATGAGGTCAAGGCAAGGAAAGTTCAATGGAAGATGTTTTGCATGTCACAGGTTTGGACACATGGCTTCACAGTGCAGGGCTCAAGCAAGACAGGTTAATGGAAATTTTAGAAATGGTAATTTCTTTCAAGGGTATTGCTACTCTTGTAATCAGTTTGGGCACAAGGCAGTTTAATTGCAGGGTTAACAATAGGAACAGGTTTGGTCCAACAGAGAGGATTCAAAAAATAGGTACATCTCAAAGGAATAACATTGTCAAATGTTATAAGTGCAATAATGAAGGACATACAACCAGATGGTGTAGAGCAAAAGTTCCAAGGTACAGGTTCAGGGCTATGAATAGGAATAGGAATAATGGCAGGAATAGGAATAATGGCTTGGACAAAAATAGGGATGAGAACATGAACAGGAACAAGGTTTTGAACAGGAACAAGAACAAGGATATGAACAAGAACAGGAACAGGAACATGGACAAGGATATCAAGAAAAATCATGGAAAGGCAGCTATGGACACTGATGATGATCAGTGCCTAATGGGAGTTTTACTCCCACCCCAGAATTAATCACCTCAACAGGAGGTGGGGGAGGGGCTAAGCTAAGAGGCTCATTCTTAGCCCTGAGCCCCAAAGGTGACCCTTTGCCATTGATGACAAAGGGGGAGATATTTGAGTAAGGGGGAGAGCCTTGAGTCAGGGGGAGCAAAGCTTCAGAGGATGGTTTTCAGTTGGTTTCAGTTTTGATAGTTGGCAGTTGCTTGAAAGTTTTTTTCAATAGTGGTTTGCCATCAATGACAAAGGGGGAGATTGTTGGTAATTTTGGGTATGTTGCCTAGCTTCATGTTTGTGAGTTGTCATTGATGTCAAAAGGAGTTTGTGTTGATGTCAAAAGGAATTTGTGTTGATGTCAAAAAGAGTTTGGTGACAAAAAGATCTTGAAAGTTCCATGATGTTTGTTTAAGGGTTTTTAATTAAAACCATGGTGACAAGGTTAAAGGTTTTTCTTAAAACCATCTGGACTCATTAAGGGTTTTTATTAAAACCATCTTGGCTTAATGAAAAGGTTTTTGCTCCTTGAAAAAACCTTAAAAGTCCATTTTGATTATTAATAAATAAATTAACTCAAACCTTTGAAAAGGTTTTAAGTTAAGTTTATTATTAATAAAATAATAATTATTAATTTAATAATTATTATTGAAAGGGTTTCTAAACCCTTAGCGGTGCTCATGTAGAAGACTTACCTCGATTTGTTTGGAAGGAGCATCGACGTCAACTTGCATGGGATGCAAAAGACTATTAAAGGGCATTAATTCCTAAGGTTCAATGCACCTTCGATTTGCGTGATTACCTTCGAATTCGTATTGCTCTGTGACCTTCGATTTCGGATTGCTCTGTGATTTTTGAGTCTCATTTTGCTCTGTGTTAATTTCTGATTTCGTGCGCCAGTGAGGAAGACAAATCTGGTCTGTGTTAAATTTTGATTTCGTGCGTGAGGAAGACAAATCTGGTCTGTGTTAAATTCTGATTTCGTGTGCCTGTGAGGAAGGAAATTCTGGTTGTCTTTTGCGAGCAAAGGGAAGGTAAAACGATGAGTAGCGCTTGAGAGTTTTGTTGGGCACTTGTGCTCCAACGGCGGAGGTAGTGGAGCGAAGGCGCTCGCTAAGCAGAGGTGTCGAGTTCGATTCACGACAGGCGTGTTTCATTTTTTTGGTCGTGATTATTGTGCACGTGGTACGGTGGTTGCTTTGGGCCACGAGTTTGGAGGAGGAAGCACTTTGGCACTTATGTTGGTGTCTCCACACTTCTCCTAAGGTTGGAGAATTGATTTTTGGCCAAGGTAGATCTTTTGTTGATAATGTGGAATATTTGATTTGACTTGGCAATTATTGTTGGTAATTGGATGGAGGTATAAGGTTAAATAGAAATATTGCTTTGACATTGTTATTATTGATGCTTAATGTTTATGTGGTAAATGCATTTAGAAGTAAATGTATTTTAGGAGTTATAAGGGTTTAAGGAATAATTGTGCTTAATGTCATATTGGGGTTAGAGAGCCTTTGGAGTTATTGAGTGGATATTCTCTTGTAATTATTTTTTGAGGTTGAAGTTATTTTGTGATATATTAAGTAGGAGTTATAAGGTGTAAAGGAATATTGTTGATATGTATATTTGTGAGTTTTGATTATTGATGAGTTGGAGTGATAAGGTGTTATTAGGACTCTTATCATTGTGCATTATTCCATTGTTGCTAACTCTAATTTGTGGCAAATTGAGAGTTAGTGTTGTGACAGATTTTGAGTTCTCCTTCTTCATCAAAGTAAAGGTATGGGCACATTCTTCCATGGTTATTATTGATTGATGGTTTTCTGAAAATAAGTTTGGAGTGAAAAGGATTAAATTAAGTTTCCTTATTTGGAGTGGATCTTATTTTCTGAAAGTGGAAGTATTGATTATGCATTATGAGATCATGATGAGTTTATGAGTTATTGCATAATTCTGGTTTATGAGAGTGGAAGCATTTGAAGTTTGCTTTAGGGTTTTTGAGTGAGAAGCTTATGCCATTGCTATAAGTTGTTGAAACCCTAATTGAGTTGTTTGGTTGTTGAGAGTTTGGTTTTGAGATTGCTTCCATTGAGATTGAGTTGATCAAGTTATGCTTTACTTGATACATGAGTTGGGCTTGCTCCTTTGAGATTTGATTTTATCAAGTTGTACTTTGCTTGATAAACTTGGTTGTGTGGTTAAGTTGAGCATTCCCATTTGAGAGAAGTTGGAAATATCTTGAACCCCTTTTTGATGCTTAGAGAGAGATTGCTTTGAGTTCTTGAAAACTAACTTGGCTAGGGTTTGATAGCAAGTTATGGTTCTATGTTGGAGGAGTTGATTCCTTGATATTGCATTATTGGCAATTGTTGGGTTGTGGTTCAAGATCTTGTGAAAGTATACTACTTCTATGAGATTGATTTGAGTTGAGATTGAGAGTTGAAGGATAGAACATATTGAGTCTCTAACAATTCTCTTTATGCTTCTATGAGATTGATTTGATATGATTGGATGAAACACATTGGGTCTCTAACAATTCTCTTTGTGTGTTCACATTGGGCAAGTTTCTTGGTAAACTTGCTTGAGCTGATTTGGGCAAGTTCTTGGTGAGCTTGCTAGGATAGATTTGGATAGGTTCTTGTGGAGAACTTGTGGACTGATTTGGACAGGTTCTTGTGGAGAACTTGTGGACTGATTTGGACAGGTTCTTGTGGAGAACTTGTGGACTGATTTGGATAGGTTCTTGTTGAAGAACTTGTGGATAGATTTGATGAAGTCTTGGTGAAGACTTGTGAGCAGTTGTGATTGATTTGTTCAAGCTTTTGGCTTAAGCTTGGGATAGATCTGACAGAGATTTGAGAGCAGATTTGTGCTGGACCAGAGGACTGAGTTTGGTGCAGATTTGTGATAGAGTTTGAGAGGACTTGTGCTGGACCGACTGACTATGTTTAGTACAGGTGTTGATGAGCAGTTGTGGAGGTGATCAGTGAGGATAGAAGTCTCTAGAGCCAGAGCAAGGAGGACAGGACGTCTTCTATGGAAAGGAGTTCCACCTGCTAGCGGTAGAAGAGGCAATGATCTTCTGAAGTATCATTTCCAGAGCTTTGGGGGATAGGACATCTCCTTTGGGCAGGAGGCTCATAAATACTTCTTTGGGGGATAGGACATCTCCTTTGGGCAGGAGGCTCATAAATATTTGATTAGGGGAAGGATTCTCCTTTGGACAGGAAGTCCATAAACATTGTAATTGGGAAGGATTCCCAAAGGATTTGATTGAGAAAATTTAGTGAAATATTTTCTCTGTGGAGTAGCCCACCTTGGGTGAACCACGTTATATTGGTGTCTCAATTGTGTGATGACTTGTACACTTGGTTTGATTACTGCTTTGATTTTGCTATTGGTTCATTGCATTGCTTTCTGAAGTAAAAGGAAAAAGTTAAAAAGTGGTCTTATACTGTTCACCCCCTCCCCTCTCAGTATAAGCTTGTGTTCTTCAAAAAAAACAAGTTGAAAAGCTTAAAAGGAGCCTCAATGATAAAAATGAGATAGAAAAATATCTGAGGAAGGAGGCCAAGGGTTGGCAAGAAAAGTTTCAAAAGGACAATAAGTTGAAGGACCAATTAGAAGAACAGAAGAAGCTGAATGAAGATCAGGCAAAAGAAATTCAGAACTTAAAGCATCAGCTTTAGATAGAAAAGGCTAAATCCTCAGGATTTTCTAAGGATGATTTGAAAATATTAAGAAGGAATTTCTTTCTGAGGTTCAGGAAAAGTGTTCAAGACTTCAACTTATGATTGATTACCTTGAATATGCCAGCTGATTATTCTCCACCATTAAGAAGGATTTGGATCAAATCACTAGAGAGTTGCAGCCTATGGTAATTTTGGTAGAACAGATGTACAGGTTGGTTGATAGCAAACTCAATAATGTTGCTAAACCAATTCCCAATAAAGAATGGAATCTGGCTGAAGTTGTTAAAATAGTGGTTAAAAAGCACAGGGCAGTTCAAAGGGCTTTGCTATTAGTTGATAGGATGAACAGGGGGATTAAATATATTATTAAAATAAATGAGGAAATGATTCAGGTTGGTTTTAAGGGACTCTGGAAGGAGGATCACAGCTTGTTATCTATGGAAGAAGTCCAGCAAAGCATCAATGAGAATTTACAAGATGAAGCTAGAATTGATTCATTGGAAGAGCCACTATCCCAAGAACAAGCTACCAAACTGATTATGGATTGTACCCAGTTGAGATATCTCATGGAAGATTGGTGACTAGAGGGAATGTTGCTAACTATGAGTATGTTGGAGAATTATAATATGTTTATAAGTAGCTTAAATAAACATCAAATCCCTTAGAATAAGCTTAGAAACAGGCTCTATAGTCCCTATAATCAATAATCCAGTTGTTTGGAGATACCTATGGTGAGGGTAATTAGAAAGTATCTACTCTAGAAGAAGGAGAAGAAGAAGAAGTAGATGAAGAGGTTGTGGAAGAAGGAGAACAATATGGAATAGTTACAGGCCCAGAAGGGGCTCACACTTAAGTCATTTTTGTTTGTACATATACATAAGTTTTGTATTTCTATTTTTACTCTGACAATTTATCAAAAATAAGCAATAAAGGCATGAATTCAACATAGCAGCAGTTTTTGTGTGAAGGCATGCTTTGAAATAAGGCTTTATAAAGGGGGTAGAGTTATGTACAATTCTGAAGATAGTAGCAATAACCGATATTTTTGGATCAATGCTATGTATTTTTGGCATCACTTCGATATGAATCTCTACTCTCTCAGCAAATTGATAAAACTTTCAAAACAAGCTTTTTGTAATGCTTCTTGATTATTTTAATTTTGCAAAACTATAAGTAGAGCTCGAACCCTCATTTAAGGGTCAGCTCTAGCGTGTTTGCCTATGCTACTATAAATATTCCTAAAAAGCTAATGGAAGGAGCATTACATTGATACTCATCTCAAATCTATGTTGTCATGCTTAATATCAGAGGTTCGGATTCTTTAGTTTTATTTCTATAAATGTTTGAATGGTTAGTTTGTACCTAATTAATGGATTACTAGGTGCTAAAGTAATTGAAATATGCTTTTGAGTTTGTTCTATATTGTTAGGGAGTGCATTTCTATAAAATCTAGGTACTGGTGAATTATGTTATTTGAATTATCACTATCTGGGTATTGAAATTACTTGCTGCAATATTTCTCTGTTGTGCATTAATGAATAAGTAACAATATGATTTGAGATAATGTTGGTCTGAGTATGTATATTTGGTATGGTTTTTGAGAGCTTCTTATGGTAGTGCAATGTTTTTAACCTATCTATCCATTGTTATTCTCATTTCTCTAACCCTAATCTTCTCTTACCCTAAACTTTAAACCCTAAGTGAGCATAATTGAGTCAACAACCTGTTAAGTTGACAAGGAACCAACCTACTATCAAGGTTGGATCAAAAACCCCTATTTTGGTCCATCCAATGTTGAGTGTTGAGTTGTAGCTATCGAGTGCAAGCCTGGATAGAAAATAGGAAGATAGACAACCACAGTGTCGAGTGAAACTTGGTGCAATTCAATGCCCAACAGTACCATTCAATGGGTGAGTATCAAATTCTACCTCGAGCTTCATACCTGTGACAAGATAGGGAAACTCATATTTTAAGCATCCAATTTAAAAACCCTCATTTTCTAACTAGTATGGTGCAAGGGTAATTCGAAGCTTTAGCATGCAATAGATCCTACCAAAAACATTGTAGTTGTTTACTTGGGTTTCAAGATTACTTTTTGTCAAGCTTCCACTTATCGGGCGACTGTGTTAATTCTTTGATTCTGGACAGAGAGGCACATTGAAGACTTAAAGGTCAAATATGATGCTTCACTCTGACATTAATGACCCACCTCTTTTCCTATGTAAGGCTAAGGTTAGAGCATTTGGTTCCCTTATTCACCAGTTTGCCTAACAGGTATTCTTTATAGAAGAGCAAAGGTTTTCCCCACATCAAGTAATAATGCCAAACCACTTGATAAAACATGGTATTGTGTTGGTTTGATATCTAAAGGATTTGGACACTTATTACAAATGATATCCCTCACTCCAAATTCATCTATCAAGTGATCGAAGAGTAAACAACTTCTATAACCCACGCATAATCTCGTAGATGTAGGGGTTAGGTGAAAAGGGAGTATATCCCTCCATTATCACAAGGAAACATCAGGTTTTTCTACAATTTGAGTTGATTTAAACTACTACCCGAGGTTCTAAGAACTTGCCTATGCACCTACAGGGTTATTTTCCTTGGGCTACTCCTTCCTTAACTCATTAGTTCAATCATGCCCTTAGGCATCGTCTAAGACTCAATTAGGCTGAATTTTAGGTTTCTTTTCAAAATAAGGGCTTGGGAATCGTTCATACACCAACCCAATCTGTCTATGAAAAACTACCTTGATTTTCCATCATTTGAATGGGTGTTTATAAAAAAAATATCAATTACTTTTCTAATTAAGTTGTCATCCGTAACTAAATATCGAAGGAGAACTTAATAAAATAGACATATTTTATAGAATATCATGAAGACATGCATTTTGGTAATTGAAACATCCTCTTTTTTTTAATGAATTATAAATGTGGAATAAAGAGGAGAGATTTGACCTGATCCATTTCCATAAATCTTCCATCTTTAAATGTCTATTTCAAGCACCCAAGCCTTTCTTTCTTCAAGATACTCTCACACTCCTTAGACTCACCTTGGTTGCCTACTTTTACTATAAACTTTAGAAATTTCTAAAAGGCTTTATGGTTTTTCATCCATCAAAGTGGAGAGCATACTCCCTAGGCCTTCCAAGATTCCTAGATAATCCTCACTCTAACTAGGAAATATTTCAAGTCTTCTGGTTTCTGATTCACCCCATGGGTGAAGAGCATACTCCCTAGACCATTAAGACTTCTAGAACCTAGATAGCCTTTCTTCACAAAAATACCCTCTATTTATAGGGAAATTCTCCCCTCATGGGCCAAATAGTGGTCATATTATAATAATATTAGAAAGATGCTTTTGCCCCATTATAACTTCATCATGTCCTTCAAGGGTTCTCTAGGATTGAGGTGAGTGACAAAACTCATACTATTGAGGTATATGATAGTTACAAGGGTGGAACTATTTTTGATAAGCTAGGAGATCCTTCTCCTAACTCCCACCAATATCAGGTATCCACATGAGTACTTCCCAAAAGGTAGGATGACCCATAAGTTATTTAAAAATTCCTTAGTCCTTTTTAGGTCCATCCACATAGGGTCCACTAAATCTACCCATTATTTTTTCTATGGATGTAATTTTGTAAAAGATAATTCCTAAAAAAAATTTACTAGACCTCATAGAAGATATGAACCTACCCAACACTTAGTGAATTTTTCATACTTGAAGCGATTTCGGGTGATTTATTTTCGGTTTCGGAATAGTGGCAGGTCTCAAATCTACAAAAGTCTATGAGGAAGGATGGCGTCAGCAATAAAAAATGTGGATTGGCATTCTTGCGAGTGGCTAAGTATGGGAATACCCGATTCTGGGAAGTTCTTTTGTTTTTTGGCTCGAATTGGTGCTACCCTCAAATCTGCAAAAGTTTCAAGGAAACGGTGATGTCAGCAGCGAAGAAGTGTGGATTGGTGATTCGAAGGATGAATGGAGTGTTTCATTTCTAGAATGACGACAAGGTAGGATAATAGAATGATGAAGGTGTGGATTCACGACAAGAGGTTATGTGACTAACCTCGAACTCGAAATGGTGACAAGGTAGAGTATTTCATCTTGAAGGCTATTTGGAATGGAGGAGTTACTTCACACTATGGTGGGCCCGGATTGGTGATTACATACCAATGCACTTGTTCTTCTTGGAATGGAATCCAAAAAATTAATAAGGAAAGGATGATGTCATCAACATTCTAATGCAGATTGAAGAAGACTATGCAAAATATGGTGTATTCTAAGAAACAAAGAGTGGATTCGCTATTCAGCATTCAAACGTCTAGATTGGAAATTCCACAGCTTTTGATTTAGAAAGATGACATCACCAAAATTTTAAAGCAGAATGGCATTGTATCCTCCTCACCATTTTTGATAAGCTTATGTCAGATTGAATCTGAACCATACGATGAGGAGAATCAATGGTGGAGGTTGTGTTGAAAAATTTTAGATGTTTAAAGAACATTTCTCCATCAAGTTGGTAATAGTCATTTGGGAGATGAAGTGTCGAAGGTTTTTCCAAAAAATTGAACCAGAGGTGGTTACAAATTGATGACAGTAGATGACTCCCAAGAAGAATCGACGAAAGGGCATGATTCCCAACATCCTGAAATCCAATTTTGTCGAGTGACCAGCAAGTTGCAAAGGCCCTGAGCTGTCATGGTAGACCTTTTTCAGAAGATTTCTCAGAGGATGAACCAGTAAGCAGATGCCATCTAGATCTCTCTACTACACTGTCAAAACAATATTTTTGTAATGCTTCTTGATTATTTTAATTTTGCAAAACTATAAGTAGAGGTTGAACCCTCATTTTTAAGGGTCGAATCTAGCGTGTTTGCCTATGCTACTATAAATATTCCTAAAAATCTAATGGAAGGAGCATTACATTGATCTTCACCTCAAATCTATGTTCTCATGCTTAATATTAGAGGTTCATATTCTTTAGTTGTATTTCTGTAAATGCTTGAATGGTTAGTTTGTGCCTAATTAATGGATTACTAGCTGCTAAAGTAATTGAAATTTACTTCTGAGTTTGCTCTATATTGTTAGGGAGTGCATTTTTGTAAAATCTAGATACTGGTGAATTATGTTATTTGGATTATTACTATCTCTATATTGAAATTGCTTGCTGCAATATTTCTCTACTATGCATTAATGAATAGGTAACAATTTGATTTGAAATAATGTTGATCTGAGTATGTTATCTTTGGTATGTTTTTTGAGAGCTTCTTATGGTAGTGCAATGTTGTTAACCTATTCGTCCATTGTTATTCTCATTTGTCTAACCCTAATCTTCTCTTACCCTAAAATTCAAACCCTAAGTGAGCATAAGTGAGTCAACAACATGTTAAGTTGACAAGTAACCAGCCTACTCTAGAGGTTGGATCAAAAATGCCTCTTTTGGTCCATCCAATGTTGAGTGTCGAGTTGTAGCTATCGAGTGCAATCCTGGATAGAAAATAGGAAGATAGACAGTCGTAGTGTCAAATGAAAACTTGGTGCAATTCAATGCCCAACAGTACCATTCAATGGGTGAGTATCAAATTCTACCTTGAGCTTCATACCTGTGACAAGATAGGGGAAACTCAGATTTTGAGCATCTGATTTAAAAAACCTCATTTGTTAACTAGTATGGTGCAATGGTAATTCAAATCTTCAGCATGCAATAGATCCTATAAAAAACATTGTTGTTGTTTACTTGGGTTTCAAGATTACTTTCTTTCAAGCTTCCACTTACTGGGTGACTGTGTTAATTCTTTGATACTGGAGAGAGAGGCACATTGAAGACTCAAAGGTCAAATATGATGCTTCACTCTTACATTAATGACCCACCTCTTTTCTTGTGCAAGGTTAAGGTTAGAGGATTTGGTACCCTCATTCACTAGTTGGCCTAACAGGTATTCTTTCTAGAAGAGCAAAGGTTTTCCCCACGTCAAGTAATAACATCAAACCACTCGATAAAAGATGGTTTTGTGTTGGTTCGATATCTAAAGGATTTGGATCCTTATTACAAATGATGTCCCTCACTCTAAATTGATCTATCGAGCGATCGAAGGTTAAACAAATTCTATAACCCACGCATAATATTGCGGATGCAGGGGTTAGGTGAAAAGGTAGTATATCCCTCCATTATCGCAAGGAAACATCAAGTTTTTCTACAATTTGAGTCGATTTAAACTGCTACCCGAGGTTATAAGAACTTGCCTATGCACCTACAGGGTTATTTACCTTGGGCTACTCCTTCCTTAACTCGTTAGTTCAAGCATAACCTTAGGCATCGTCTAAGACTCAGCTAGGCCGACTTTCAGGACACTTTTCGAAAGAAGAACTTGTGAATCGTGCATACACCAACCCAATCTATCTATGAAAAACTACCTTGATTTTCCATCATTTGAATGGGTGTTTATAAAAAAAATATCAATTACTTTTCTAATTAAGTTGTCATCCGTAACTAAAGATCGAAGGAGAACTTAATAAAATAGACATATTTTATAGAATATCATGAAGACATGCATTTTGGTAATTGAAACATCCCCTTTTTTTTAATGAATTAGAAATGTGGAATAAAGAGGAGATATTTGACCTAATTCATTTCCAGAAATATTCCATCTCTAAATGTCCATTTCAAGCTCCCAAGCCTTTCTTTCTTCAATATACTCTCACACTCCTTAGACTCACCTTGGTTGGCTGCTTTTACTATAAAATTTAGAAATTTCTTAAAGGCTTTCTGGTTTCTCATCCACCGAAGTGGAGAGCATACTCCCTAGGCCTTCCAGGATTCCTAGATAATCCTCACTCTAACTAGAAAATATTTCAAGTCTTCTAGTTTTTGATTCACCCCATGGGTGAAGAGCATACTCCCTAGACCATTAAGACTCCTAGAACCTAGATAGCCTTTCTTCAAAAAAATACCCTCTATTTATAGGGAAATTCTCCCCTCATGGGCCAAATAGTGGCCATATTATAATAATATTAGAAAGATTCTTTGGCCCCATTATGACTTCATCATGTCCTTCAAGGGTTCTCTAGGGATGAGGTGAGTGATAAAACTCATACTATTAAGGTATAGGATAGTTACAAGAGTGGAACTATGTTTGATAAGCTAGGATATCCTTCTCCTAACTCCCACCAATATCAGGTATCCACATGAGTACTTCCCAAAAGGTAAGATGACCCATAAGTTATTTAAAAATTCCTTAGTCCTTTTTAGGTCCATCCACATAGGATCCACTAAATATACCCATTATTTGTTCTATGGATGTAATTTTGTAAAAGATAATTCCTCAAAATTTATCTTTTACTAGACCTCATAAATAGCCCTTAAGTAATTAATATTTCTTGTTCCTTATAAAATTATTTTATTAGAATTTTTGTAGGATTCTTTAGGGTCATGCCCCTTCTATTAGGCATTAATTTATCTCCAAGATCAATTAATATTCTTCAAATAAGGTAGGAGGGTGATGGATCATGACATACACCCCCCTTAGATTAAACATAGTCCTTTGTGTTTGAACGTCTACCTTATAAAAACATATTTGTCTAGCAAAAGCTAGCATTTATTCTATTGTTTTACAATCAGGAATTCCTTCATCCAGTACTTCAGTCTCACTAACAAGCTCCATCTCCCATCCAAGTGAGTACTTGGACCTATAAAATATAAAATATCAGTAGTACCATGTTCTTGTAAACAATATAACATGCATCTTGCATATCAACAAGTATTGAAAGCATCATCAATACACAATATTAATATAAAACTACAGTTTTAAATCATTTCAAATTGCACCAACAATTGATCTAGACAACTGTAGTATTAGAATTTTGCAAAATGATGTTACAAGGATATCATGAAATTATGCATTTTTACCTTACTAGACATAGAAATTCTTGTTATTTTTATCAAAACTCCCACCAAGGAGTATCACAATATAATTTGTTTAGCCTTTGACATGAATTAACCTGATAAAAATAAAATGCTAGCAAAGATACAACATAATTTCAGAATCTCAATTTAGGATATTCACATATATCCTAATATGCATTTTAATGCCAGAGCATCCACCCAGATATCTCCTGGTTTATATCATCATGGATAAGTCCCATACCTTCTCCAAGAATGGACACCAATCCATTATTCAAATTCATTTAGTGTTCTTCTATTTACTAAGTTTGCTTTACATACATAATATTTTCATGATAGAAGACACGTTATTTCATTTTTATACTAGAAATATATATATATATATATATATATTATATATATATATATATATATATATATATATATATATATCAAATAATTTTTTTTTGCTTACAATTGGCCAAAATTATTGGCATACTACTACATATAGTTTTCTAGGTTAGTGGTTTTGGGATCTCAAGGTTGTTCTCCCTCGGATCTTTCACCTATCAATTCCCTAACTACATTTCCAGTTTGAGTCTGTTGGAGAAACTACTCGAGGAGTGGCTTGACCAGTTGCCTGAGTTGTATTCTCTTGATCATGTTGCCCCACATCCACTCATTATACTGGAATAATTAAACCATGGCTTATAAGTGTATCCATACAAGAAGTAAAGAATGTAGCTTGGTATATATTTCTTTCGTCGTGTAATTGTGAATTCTCTGCTTGCAACCTTTTCCCAACTGTATCTTTTTAGTAACATATTTGTGTTAATTCTAGTCGAAGCCTCTCTCATTCTAATATTGTGGCTTCTTTCTCAGTCTCCAACTTAAACCTTTGTTGCACCCATTTATCCACTAACTTCAATTGTTGAGTTTCTAACAATCGAACTTGTTTCTTTAGTGCCTCCACCTCTTGCTGTGTTTTCCTCATGAATTTCTCTTCTCTTAGGCTAGATGGTCCAACTCCTACATCCAACCTATGGTGCACACATCTTTAGAAAGGTTATTTCTCACTTCTCTTCCTATATGAGTGTCCCGCTTCTACAGCTTTAGTTGTTTCTCTACAGTTGCTTTCCTCACTAGAATCTTCCTCTTGGCACTTTCGTTGAGTGGTCCACAAAATGTCATATTCAGGGGTCATGCCCATGTCATCCTCCTCAAGTGTTCATATAGCTTCATAAGGTCCTAAATCTAGTGGTTCTTTTGGTGGAGGAATCACGGTTGTTCACCTCTTTTGTAAATCATGGATGGATCCGATATTCGTTGTGTAATACCAAATTATCACAATACCCGAGTATATTGAAAATACTTGTATTGCATACTGGTATGTCCGATCAACCATATTGCTTGTCTCACCTGAGTGAGTTGAACACCATCATCTGCCCAAACTGGGCCCAATCTCCAAGGTCTCCAAATAACATCACGGGATTGTAAATTCTCCCAAATAGAGCGAAATCACTCTTTATTTCCCTCAATTGGTCTATGATTAGACCATTCCTTTTTTTGTTACCATATTAACGCATAGGGTATCTCTCTCCCCATAAATTGGTGTGCATCATAAGGTAGCCCTTGGATTCTGGCCATCGCTATGTGCTCCCATGCCCAAACTTGTAGCAAAGTGTTGCATTTCAATACGGTTTTCATTGTTGTTCTTAAATCGAATAACTCTCTATAGGTTTGGGCCAATAATTTTGGTGCCCATGCATATATTATTGACCCTTCCACTACATCCTACATGATTCCCAATAAATTCCAAGGGAAACATGCACTTCTTGATTCGGGAAAAATGATACCTGATACAAGTTCCATTATCACCATATGCTTATGTGTCAATATACCCTACACATAGTGAATTTCATGCTCTATACACTCCCTATAGGTGCTTACATTCCTCTAGTATGCTCTAAACACTCTTTCAAGAATATGCCCCATTTTTGCTTCATTAGCAGTGGTTACTACACATCCTACCGATATCTGATATATTTTGTATATGTCCTCCAACATGATAGTCATTTCTCCTATGGGTAACTGAAATGTCCCTCTATCGGGATCCCATATTTCTACTAGGGTAGATAGATAACATCTATCTATGTGTATTGGCTCTAATCGAGCCGCTCCCTCAAATCCTACTTCTTTCAACCATTGTCAGTCGCTTGCATCCAGTCTATCTTTGGCATTCTAAAAGATCATCTTCATAGGATATCTTACCCTAATGATATTTAATGGTCAAATTTATGATGCTTTGAATGAATTATCGCTGTCGGTTCTAACATTTTCATAAGCCATAGCTCAAAGAGTATGTACCAACAGATCGGCTAGTAGGAGTAAGATAATTATGAGATACACTATGATGTTTGTCCCCGAGATCACTAGTATTAATAGGGTAAACCCTAATACGAGCAATATGATATTCACTGTCATGAATAGTGCTTAGGGTATTTTTATTTTTTGAAACTAAGATAAATTATACACTATTTACTCCATAAACAAATAGATATACAAATGTTCATCTACATATGGCAAAGACCTATGCCATAACCTAATATTGGCATATTCCATTTGTATTGTATCTTTCAAGGCATATAGCTTCAAGAGCTATAGATACTTGATCAGAGTCTCTTTAAGTAGAAGTGATCAGCTTCTACGAAACCCTCATACCCCACTTGGTATGAGTATGTTGGCCAAGCATACTGGTTTCATCCCCTTAAAAGGAGAAATCACCATTTGGTCCACCAAGACCAGGTGAATACCTTGAAGATGGAAAAACCACACCAATGGTAAACCATCATAAATGAAATAACCACATCCATGATTATTCATAAATCTTAACTCCCTTACAATCCATCTAGCAAGGAGTTCTAAGGCCATTATATCACTATTGTGATAAGAGTCCTTGGAATGCCATCTTAAATATGGTTATCTATCATGTTGGTACACCCCCTTGTTTAGGCAACCTTCTTATTGCCCTCATCACAAATGGACATTACTTGTTCCTTATGGGTGTTTTCCTCCACAAGTAACCCTAATCCTCTAGTGTAGAGTGTAGGGTCTATCTTGATTTGTAAACCAAGGTCATTATGCCATCTTGAGAGCTTAATTCCACAATATGATTTCAACTAAACCATCTTGAGTGCATTTAATCCATGAAGCAAGATTCATTACATCTTACCCTTAGGTTTGAAGTACTACAATAGACTTCCTCTTAAACCAGGTGTGTTTTTTATTCAAGGATAAGTATATAGTGCATAAATCCAATTTATCCCACAATACTAGATTGAATTAGACAAATGCCTTTTGATTTATTAACACTTTTAAGTAACATCCATCCATCACATGAGATTATTATTGATCTACTCTACTTAACTATATCATCATCATTACCCATTCCATTCAAAACTAAATGATACATTTGAATTACTTTAAATCATCAACATATTAGAAATGGAGCATACTTTTCTAGCATCCATACATGTTTAATCTATTGAAAGTTTAACATACATTACAATGCATAAAATAAACACTACATCTAACATATATCATTTTAATTTTGAATGCAAATGTAACATCCACAAGAAATAATAAGGCAAACCACAAATTATTGACACAAATATTTATCCTGGGAAAACCCTGACGAGGAAAAAACCCAGCCTCCAAAATATGCTTTGTCCTCATATTCATAAACTTAAGTTGTAAAGCATTACAATAAAGTAGGGCATTTGTGGATCCCTTTTACTCAATGCATAATTCAGGAATACAACTATCCCGATTCAATTTTATGATGCAATTAAGGAATATTCCTTATTTATTTCTCTAAGTCATCATTATAATACTAGGAAAAATCCATACCAGTAAGGAATCCATTTGTTCCTCTTTAGTTAATGATGTGTGTTGGCAATTTTGGGTTTGAGATCCTAGCTTCTTGTCTATGAGTTGTCATTGATGTCAAAAGGAACTGGCATTAATGTCAAGAGGATTTATTGGCTTCAAAGGTTGAAGATTCCAAAGAATCTTTTCTAGAAAATTTTGAAGAGATTCCATGTGGCAGATGAAAAGGTTTTTATCAAAACCATGGCAAGTTTAAGGGTTTTTATTAAAACCAGGTGGATGCATTAAGGGTTTTTCTCAAAACCACTCTCAGCTTAATGAAAAGGTTGGAGACACTTATTAATTAAATAACTTAATTAATAAAACCTTTTAATGTTTTTTAATTATTTATTTATTTGATTTAGTGATTAAATTATTTTAATAATTTAATGGGTTCTCCACCTAAGGTCTAAAAGACCTTTGATTAGTTTTTAAATAATCAAAAGGGTTTCATAAACCCTAAAGTTGTTTTGAAGACGCAAAAACAATATTAATTCAAAAATTTTGAATTATCCTCCCGTCGACGTCATGCATAGCATGGAATTTTGGCTATATAAGCCATAACCTATAGTCCAAAGCAGAGGAGAAAAAATAAATTTGAATTGTGCAAAGGTTGGGAAGTAAAAGCTACGGCTATCATTTTTTTTCGCCACGTTTATCCGCCGCCAAAGGGTTAAGGAGAAGGAGACTCTTGCTAGCCTTCAATCTAGCGCCATTGGCCTAGTGGCAATGACTATTCTGCGAAGGCGCTTGAAGGGAGGTCAAGCGTTCGACTCCCGTCGTGGAGTGTGAGAAGAGTTTTTGCGCTCCAATTTTTTTCGAAGGCACTGTTGACCCGCGATTTTCGAAAGCATTTTTTTGGTAAGGTTTTTTAAATAAAATCTGCATTTTGTTAAAGAAGAAGTGGTTGGGCAGATTTATTTAAAATTATTTCTGAGGTTAAATGCTTCTTTGGAGATATAAGGTTGATAGTGTGTGGTTGAGATTTTTAGCTTGATTGTTGAGTGATATTTGCTTAGAAGCTATTATTCCTTGAGCATGGTTTAATTAATTTGGAGAAATAAGGTGTAAAAGGATATATTGTTTGTATGCTTTATATTTTTTGTAGTTGACTTCTAAGGATTGGAGTCATAAGGTGTTTTATGGAATAAATATTTTTTTGGTTACTTTTATGATCTAACCCTAACTTGGTGGCAATGTTGAGGGTGGTGTTGGTAACAGGTTGAATAACTATTCTCTTCTTCCTCAAACAAAGGTATGGGCAACTTCTTCCATGTATATTGATGATGGTGTATTTTCTGAAATTGAGTTTGGAGTGAAAAGGTTGTCTACTAGGTATTCTTGTTGGTGTAAATCCCATTTTATGGATATTGAAGATTGTTTATGCATTAAAATCATTGATAAGTTTTTTGGGTGAAGGCATAATTCTGGTTGAGGAAGAGGAAGCATTTTTGCACTAGGGTTTATGTTAGTAAGTCTTGCTACTTGCTTTGAGTTGGTGAAACCCTTAGTTGGCTGTTTTGAGATTGATGGTTGAGTTGCTTCCATAGAGGTTGTTTTGATCAATTTAATGCTTTACTTGATACATGATTTGGGCTTACTCCATTGAGATTGATTTGAGCAAGTTATTCTTTGCATTGGTGATTTATGTTGGTGGCTATTTTTTTCAAATATCTTTGGAGGGAAAAAGATGTCTACTAGTTTCCTTTTCATGTAGTGATTGGTTGAATGCTTCAAGGTTAATGTTGAGTTGAATGATGTTGGTTAAACCTTATCTATGAGCATTTTTGTTGAAGCCCTAATTGGTTGAGAAAAGATATTGGTTGTGGAAATAACATGAGTATCATTGTTATATGATATATTGCATGGTTGGCAGTTGTTGGGTTGTGTTTCATGTTCTTGAGAAAAGCATACTACATCTATCTTATTCTTGTGAGATTGAGATTGAGTTGAGATTGAGAGTGGGAGTTAAGTATAGAACATATTGAGTCTCTAACAATTCTCTTTATGTTTCTATGAGATTTGAGATTGAGATTGGGAGTTAAGTATAGAACATATTGAGTCTCTAACAATTCTCTTTATGCTTCTATGAGGTTGATGAATCACATTGGGTCTCTAACAATTCTCATTGTGGGTTCATGCTAAGCAAGTTTTTCTTGATGAACTTGTGAGCTGATTTGGACAGGTTCGAGTGAGAACTTGTGAGCTGATTTGGACAAGTTCTAGGGAGGACTTGTGAGCTGATTTGGATAGGTCCTAGTAGAGGACTTGAGGATAGAGTTGAAGTGGTTCTTTGAGAAGAACCTGAGGACAGTTTTGATAAGTCTTTGAGAAGGCTTGTGTGCAGCAGAGATTGATTTGTTCAAGCTTTATGAGTTGAGCTTGGGACGAGATATGATAGAGTGAGGAAGACTTGTCTTGGACCGATCGACTCGTGTTTAGTACAGGTTGATGAGTTTTTGTGGAGGTGATCAGTGAGGACAAAGGTCTCTTGAGGCTAAGCATTGAGGACCGGAGGTCTTCTATGGAAAGGAGTTCCACATGCTAGCGAAATAAGAGGCAGGTGATCTTTTGAAGTATCATTTCTAGAGTTGAGGGAAAGGATTATTCTTTGGGCAGGAGGCTCATAAATTCATGAGGAGGGGAAGGATTATCCTTTGGGTAGGAGGCTCATAAATTCATGAGGAGGGGAAGGATTCTCCTTTGGGTAGGAGGCTCATAAATTCGTGAGGAGGGGAAGGATTCTCCTTTGGGTAGAGGCTCATAAATACTTGAGTAAGGGAAGGTTTCTCCTTTGGGCTGAGGCTCATAAACATTGTAATTGGGAAGGATTCCCAAAGAACTTTGAGAAAGATTTTTAGAGAAAATTTTTGTGGATGTAGCCCATGTTGGGTGAACCACGTTAAAATTGGTGTCTCATTGTGTGTTGCTTTATGCATTGCTTTGATATTGCTATTGGTTCATTGCTTTGCAAATTTGAAGTTAAATAAAGTAAAAAGAGGTCTTATACTGTTCACCCCCTCCCCTCTCAGTATAAGCTTGTGTTCTTCAATTGGTATCAGAGCGGGTTCCTTCAAAAAGTTTAACAGCTTGAAGGAAAATATTGTAAAGAACACAATGGAATCTACAAGTGGTAATGCAGCACCTATTCTTGATGGGGTAGATTTTGGGCTTTGGAGTGCTAGGATGAAGGTTCATCTTATGGATCTTGGAAATGAAGTTTGGGAAGTGATTGAGGATGAGTATACCATTCCTGAGCATGGTCCTTCTACTAAGGAAGAGAGGCTCCTACATCATAGCAATTCAAAGGCAATGAATGCAATCTTGAAGGGTTTACTGAAGCAGATCTTACCAAGGTGATTCACCTGCAAGACGGCTAGTGAAATGTGGAAACAGATTGAAGGTGGTTCATACAAGTGATGCAAATGTCCGAAAGGCCAAGTTGAGACACTTCAAAGGTATGTTTGAACAACTCAAGATGAATGATGAAGAAAATATTAGTGACTATATGCTTTGTATGGATGAGATTGTTAACTCTATGAAGGAACTAGGTCTTGAGCTTGCTGAAAATGATATTTGTGATAATATTTTGAGGTCTCTTCCAAATAGATTTAGTGAAAATATTTCTGCTATTGAGGAAGCTAAGGATTTGGATAAGTTGAAAAAGGATGAGCTTCATAGTATACTTGCAAGCATTTGAGTTGAGAACTCAAGTGAAGGTTGATGTTAAGAAGGAGGCAGCTTTCAAGGCTACCAAGAAATCCAAGGGTAAAGAGCTTCAAGATAGTGATAAGTCTTCTAGTGATGAAGAGGCATATTACAGCAAGAAGGGCAAGTTCTCAAGAAAGCACAAAGGTATGAAATATGTCAAGTGTTTCAATTATAGAAATTTTGGTCATTATGCTACTAATTGTACTGCTGCCAAGGATGAAAGTGATGAAGATAAACAGGATTATAAGAGCAAGGATTATGAAAGGCACAGGCATCAAAGGAAGAATAAAGATGAGCAAAGCAATCAAGGAAAGAGGTACTCTCACAAACACAAGAAAATTTTCTACCTATACAAGGCAAGTAAGTGTTCTAGTAGTGATAGTGAAAGTTCTTCAAGTGATGTTGGAAATGAGATGTTGTTCCTAACGAGAAAAGAAGAAGAAAAGAAACATAGATTTGTCCTTATGAAATGTTTTAGATGTGGAAATTTTGGACATCTTGAGGATGATTGCACAAATGATGGATTGATTTCTAGTTATACTATGTATGAGGATGCTTCAAAAAATTGAGGAAGATCTTTGTATGGCTTTAGAAAAGGGTAGCACCTCTAGTGATAAGAAATCTGAAAATGTCATTGATGTTTCAAAAGGCAAACAAATAGAGGAAGTTATAGAGGATGGTGAAGTAGATCTTGAAGCTGAACTTGTTAGTGCTCTTAGTGCTTTGAAAAAGGAAAGAAAGAAGAATGCTAGACTCAATAATAAATTGGATGAATGTTGTATTGAGAGAGATGAGATTATAGAAAGTCTTGACTTCTCTATAGCTAAGACACAGAAACTTAAGGATAAGTTAGAGTCTAAGGTTCTTGAGTGTAGAGAGTTGTAACAGAAAGTGACTTCCTTGAAAGAGGAAACTAAAGAGAACAAGGAGAAGATTTATAGGTTTGAAGATAGAACCAAAAAGGTAAAGTCAATCATCAAAGATCAAAGAAGGACAACAGATAAAACAGGTCTTGGTTTTGGTAAGAAACACATGGAACAGGTTGGGGAATCTAGTAAGATATTCCGAAAGGAAGAGAGTTTTGATGAAAAAAGTACTTCAAAAAAATAGTCCTTGAGTGATAGATGCACAGAATAAGAAAAAGGGGAGAAAGTTTACAGGACCTAAGAGGTCAAATCAAGGAAAGTTTAATGGCAGATGTTTTTCTTGTCACAAGTTTGGTCACATGGCTTCACATTGCATGACTCAAGTGAGGAAGGTAAATGACAGATTCGGAGGTGGTAATTTCTTTCAAGGGTATTGCTACTCTTGTAAACAGTTTGGGCACAAGGTTGTTTATTGCAAGGCTAATAATAGGAACAGGGGTTGGTCGAACAGGATGGAGTCAAAGATCAGGTATGCCTCAAAGAAATAACATTGTTAGTTGTTATAAGTGCAATAATGAAGGTCACATAGCTAGACAGTGTAGAGCTGAAATTCCAAGGTACAAGAACAAGAACATGGGTATGAACAGGCACAAGAATCAAGACATGGATAAGAACATGAATGATAACAAGAACAATAGTGACATGAACAAGAATAGGAATATGGACAAGGAGAACAAGAGAAGACATGGTAAGGCAGCTATAGACACTGATGAAGATCGATGCCTAATGGGAGTTTTACTCCCACCCCAAAATTAATCACCTCAACAGGAGGTGGGGGAGGGACTAAGCTAAGAGGCTCATTCTTAGTCCCAAGCCCCAAAGGTGACCCTTTGCCATTGATGACAAAGGTGGAGAGATATGAGTAAGGGGGAGAGCCTCAAGTCAGGGAGAGCTGATTTCTATACAACAGTTTTGAGTTTCGAGTGTTGTTGAGAAGCATGGTTTGCCATCAATGACAAAGGGGGAGATTGTTGGCAATTTTGGGTTTGAGATCCTAGCTTCTTGTCTATGAGTTGTCATTGATGTCAAAAGGAACTGGCATTAATGTCAAGAGGATTTATTGGCTTCAAAGGTTGAAGATTCCAAAGAATATTTTCTAGAATATTCCGAAGAGATTCCATGTGGCAGATGAAAAGGTTTTTATCAACCATGGCAGTTTTAAGGGTTTTTATTAAAACCATGTGGATGCATTAAGGGTTTTTCTCAAAACCACTCTCAGCTTAATGCAAAGCCTGGAGACACTTATTAATTAAATAACTTAATTAATAAAACCTTTTTAAGGTTTTTTAATTAATTATTTATTTGATTTAGTGATTAAATTATTTTAATAATTTAATGGGTTCTCCACCAAAGGTCTAAAATACCTTTGATTATTTTTTAAATAATCAAAAGGGTTTCATAAACCCTAAAGTTGTTTCGAAGATGCCAAAATAATATTAATTCAAAAATTTCGAATTATCCTCTCGTCGACGTCATGCATAGCATGGAAGTTTGGCTATATAAGCCATAACCTATAGTCCAAAGCAGAGGAGGAAAAAGAAATTTGAATTGCGCAAAGGTTGTGAAGTAAAAGCTATGGCTATCATTTTTTTTCACCATGTTTATCCACCGCCAAAGGGTTAAGGAGAAGGAGACTCTTGCTAGCCTTCAAGCTAGCATCATTGGCCTAGTGGCAACGACTGTTCTGCGAAGGCGCTTGAAGGGAGGTCAAGCATTTGACTCCCGTCGTGGAGTGTGAGAAGAGTTTTTGCGCTCCAATTTTTTTTGAAGGCACTGTTGACCCACGATTTTTGGAAGCATTTTTTTGGTAAGGTTTTTTAAATAAAATCTGCATTTTGTTAAAGAAGAAGTGGTTGGGCAGATTTATTTAAAATTATTTTTGAGGTTAAATGCTTCTTTGGAGATATAAGGTTGATAGTGTGTGGTTGAGATTTTTGGCTTGATTGTTGAGTGATATTTGCTTAGAAGCTATTATTCCTTGAGCATGGTTTAATTAATTTGGAGAAATAAGGTGTAAAAGGATATATTGTTTGTATGCTTTATATTTTTGGTAGTTGACTTCTAAGGATTGGAGTCATAAGGTGTTTTATGGAATAAATATTTTTTTGGTTACTTTTATGATCTAACCCTAACTTGGTGGCAACGTTGAGGGTGGTGTTGGTAACAGGTTGAAGAACTATTCTCTTCTTCCTCAAACAAAGGTATGGGCAACTTCTTCCATGTATATTTTTGATGGTGTATTTTTTGAAATTGAGTTTGGAGTGAAAAGGTTGTATACTAGGTATTCTTGTTGGTGTAAATCCCATTTTCTGGATATTGAAGATTGTTTATGCATTAAAATCATTGATGAGTTTTTTGGGTGAAGGCATAATTCTGGTTGAGGAAGAGGAAGCATTTTTGCACTAGGGTTTATGTTAGTAAGTCTTGCTACTTGCTTTGAGTTGGTGAAACCCTTAGTTGGCTGTTTTGAGATTGATGGTTGAATTGCTTCCATAGAGGTTGTTTTGATCAAGTTAATGCTTTACTTGATACATGATTTGGGCTTACTCCATTGAGATTGATTTGAGCAAGTTATTCTTTGCATTGGTGATTTATGTTGGTGGCTGTTTTGTTCAAATATCTTTGGAGGGAAAAGGATGTCTACTAGTTTCCTTTTCATGTAATGATTGGTTGAATGCTTCAAGGTTAATGTTGAGTTGAATGATGTTGGTTAAACCTTGTCTATGAGCATTGTTGTTGAAGTCCTAATTGGTTGAGAAAATATATTGGTTGTGGAAAGAACATGAGTATCATTATTATATGAGATATTGCATGGTTGGCAATTGTTGGGTTGTGTTTCATGTTCTTGAGAAAAGCATACTACATCTATCTTATTCTTTTGAGATTGAGATTGAGTTGAGATTGAGATTGGGAGTTAAGTATAGAACATATTGAGTCTCTAAAAATTCTCTTTATGTTTCTATGAGATTTGAGATTGAGATTGGGAGTTAAGTATAGAACATATTGAGTCTCTAACAATTCTCTTTATGCTTCTATGAGGTTGATGAATCACATTGGGTCTCTAACAATTCTCTTTGTGGGTTCATGCTAAGCAAGTTTTTCTTGATGAACTTGTGAGCTGATTTGGACAGGTTCGAGTGAGGACTTGTGAGCTGATTTGGACAAGTTCTAGGGAGGACTTGTGTGCTGATTTAGACAGGTCCTAGAAAAGGACTTGAGGACAGAGTTGAAATGGTTCTTTGAGAATAACTTGAGGATAGTTTTGACAGGTCTTTGAGAAGGCTTGTGTGCAGCAGAGATTGATTTGTTCAAGCTTTATGAGTTGAGCTTGGGACAGATCTAACAGAGTGAGGAAGACTTGTGCTGGACCGACTGACTATGTTTAGTACAGGTTGATGAGTTACTGTAGAGGTGATCAATGAGGACAGAGGTCTCTTGAGGTTGAGCATTGAGGACAGGTCTTCTGTGGAAAGGAGTTCCACGTGCTAGCGGAATAAGAGGCAGGTGATCTTCTAAAGTATCATTTCTAGAGCTGAGGGGAAGGATTCTCCTTTGGGCAGGAGGCTCATAAATTCATGAGGAGGGGAAGGATTCTCCTTTGGGAAGGAGGCTCATAAATTCATGAGGAGGGGAAGGATTCTCCTTTGGGTAGGAGGCTCATAAATTCGTGAGGAGGGGAAGGATTCTCCTTTGGGTAGAGGCTCATAAATTCGTGAGGAGGGGAAGGATTCTCCTTTGGGCAGAGGCTCATAAATACTTGAGTAGGGGAAGGTTTCTCCTTTGGGCTGAGGCTCATAAACATTGTAATTGGGAAGGATTCCCAAATAACTTTGAGAAAGCTTTTTAGAAAAAAAATTTGTGGATGTAGCCCATGTTGGGTGAACCACGTTAAAATTGGTGTCTCATTGTGTGTTTCTTTATGCATTGCTTTGATATTGCTATTGGTTCATTGCTTTGTGAAGTTGAAGTTAAATAGAGAAAGTAGAAAGAGGTCTTATACTGTTCACCCCCCCCCTCTCAAGGAGTTTACCAATCCTTTACTCTCAATCATCCAATGAATTTACATTTTCGAGCATAAGTTTATGAAAATCATTGAATTATATTTTGGAAAAGTCGTAAGAGAAATATCGTATCTTCCTCTCGAATGGATTCCCTATCCATTATTTAAGATTTATAGACAATCATGGTGCACTTCTTGAATAAGGGTCCCATACCCCTAAATCATGAAGCGTTTTTCTCTATTGATCAACAAATTCAATTGATTTTTTATAGTCTAGGAAATTTAATTATGAAATATTATTATTTTTAATCCGTATCTAGAAAAGCTTCATAAAAAATCAGGTTGGTTACCACGTCCTAAGTAGATGTTATATATATATGATTATATTTATACATTTTTATCATTTTCTTCTTGTAATCCATAGCCAAAATGATTATTTGTTTATTTAACTCTCTAGGTATGATACAATTAATTAATGTAATTATTTAAGCTATTTTTAACATTTCATATTGTAAAAGGGTCAATCGCTTACATGCCTACTAAGAATTAATTACCACCAATACTCCCTTATTCATCCCTTTATAATTTAAAGTAGAATTAAGCATTTACCTTGCTAATGGATCCATTAATAACTTAACCCCTATACAAGGAAATCTATACCTACAAGGCACATTCTACTAAGGGTCCTTTAAAAATATTTGGCCCATCTTCTCTCAATGGTGAAGTGTTCACGATCCTTATGTATGAAGGAGGATTAACTTTTTTGGCAATTTTGGGTATGTTGTCTAGCTTCATGTTTGTGAGTTGTCATTGATGTCAAAAGGAGATTGTGTTGATGTCAAAAGGAATTTGTGCTGATGTCAAAAAGAGTTTGGTGCCAAAAAGATCTTGAAAGTTCCATGATGTTTGTTTAAGGGTTTTTATTAAAACCATGGTGAAAATGTTAAAGGTTTTTCTTAAAACCATCTAGACTCATTAAGGGTTTTTTTTAAAACCATCTTGACTTAATGAAAAGGTTTTGCTCCTTGAAATAACCTTAAAAGTCCATTTTTATTATTAATAAATAAATTCACTCAAACCTTTGAAAAGGTTTTAAGTTAAGTTTATTATTAATAAAATAATAATTATTAATTTAATAATTATTATTGAAAGGGTTTCTAAACCCTTAGCGGCGCTCATGTAAAAGACTTACAACATCGATGTCAACTTGCATGGGATGCAAAAGACTATTAAAGGGCATTAATTCCTAAGGTTCAATGCACCTTCGATTTGTGCGATTACCTTCAAATTTTTATTGCTCTGTGACCTTCGATTTTGGATTGCTCTATGATTTTCGAATTTTGTATCACTCTGTGTTACTTTTCGATTTCGTGCGTCAGTGAGGAAGACAAATCTAGTCTGTGTTAAATTTGAATTTCGTGCGCCTGTGAGGAAGACAAATATGTTTGTATTTAATTTCTATGAGGAAAGGGAAGGTAAAACAATGAGTGGCATTTGAGATTTTTGTTGGGCACTTGTGCTCCAATAGCGGAGGCAGTGGAGCAAAGGCGCTCGCTAAGCAGAGGTGCCGAGTTTGATTCACGATAGGCATGTTTCAATTTTTTCTTAGTCGTGGTTATTGTGCATGTGGTACGGTGGTTGCTTTGGGCCATGATTTTGGAGGAGGAAGCACTTTAGCACTTATGTTGGTGTCTCCACACTTCTCTTAAGGTTAGAGAATTGATTTTTGTCCAAGGTAGATCTTTTGTTGATAATGTGGAATATTTGATTTGACTTGGTAATTATTGTTGGTAATTGGATGGAGGTATAAGGTTAAATAGAAATATTGCTTTGACATTGTTATTATTGATGCTTAATGTTTATGTGGTAAATGCATTTAGAAGTAAATGTATTTTAGGAGTTATAAGGGTTTAAGGAATAATTGTGCTTAATGTCATATTGGGGTTAGAGAGCCTTTGGAGTTATTGAGTGGATATTCTCTTGTAATTATTTTTGTGGTTGAAGTTATTTTAAGATATATTAAGTAGGAGTTATAAGGTATAAAGGAATATTGTTGAGTTTTGATTATTGATGAGTTGGGGTGATAAGGTGTTATTAGGACTCTTATCATTGTGCATTATTCCATTGTTGCTAACTCTAATTTGTGGCAAATTGAGAGTTAGTGTTGTGACAGATTATGAGTTCTTTTTCTTCATCAAAGTAAAGGTATGGGCACATTCTTCCATGGTTATTATTGGTTGATGGTTTTCTAAAAATAAGTTTGGAGTGAAAAGGATTAAATTAAGTTTCCTTATTTGGAGTGGATCTTATTTTTTGAAAGTGGAAGTATTGATTATGCATTATGATATCATGATGATTTTATGAGTTATTGCATAATTTTGGTTTATGAGAGTGGAAGCATTTGAAGTTTGCTTTAGGGTTTTTTAGTGAGAAGCTTATGCCATTGCTATAAGTTGTTGAAACCCTAATTGAGTTGTTTGGTTGTTGAGAGTTTGGTTTTGAGATTGCTTCCATTGAGATTGAGTTGATCAAGTTATGCTTTACTTGATACATGAGTTGGGCTTGCTCCTTTGAGATTTGATTTTATCAAGTTGTACTTTGCTTGATAAACTTGGTTGTGTGGTTAAGTTGAGCATTCCCATTTGAGAGAAGTTTCTTGGTAAACTTGCTTGAGCTGATTTGGGCAAGTTCTTGGTGAGATTGCTAGGACATATTTGGACAGGTTCTTGTGGAGAACTTGTGGACTAATTTGGACAGGTTCTTGTGGAGAACTTGTGGACTGATTTGGATAGGTTCTTATGGAGAACTTGTGGAATGATTTGGATAGGTTTTTGTTAAATAACTTGTGGACAGATTTGATGAAGTCTTGGTGAAGACTTGTGAGCAGTTGTGATTGATTTGTTCAAGCTTTTGGCTTAATCTTGGGATAGATCTGATTGAGATTTGAGAGCAGATTTGTGCTAGATCAGAGGACTGAGTTTGGTGCAAATTTGTGACATATTTTGAGAGGACTTGTGCTGGACCAACTAACTGTGTTTAGTACAGGTGTTGATGAGCAGCTGTGGAAGTGATTAGTGAGTACAAAAGTCTCTAGAGCCAGAGCAAGGAGGAAAGGACATCTTCTATAGAAAGGAGTTCCACCTGATAGCGATAGAAGAGGCAATGATCTTCTGAAGTATCATTTTTAGAGCTTTGGGGGATAGGATATCTACTTTGGGTAGGAGGCTCATAAATACTTCTTTTAGGGATAGGACATCTCCTTTGGGTAGGAGGCTCATAAATATTTTATTAGGTGAAGGATTCTCCTTTGGATAGGAAGTCCATAAACATTGTAATTGGGAAGGATTCCCAAAGGATTTGATTGAGAAAATTTAGTGAAATATTTTCTCTGTGGAGTATCCCACCTTGGGTGAACCACGTTATATTGGTGTCTCATTTGTGTGATGACTTGTACACTAGTTTGATTACTGCTTTGATTTTGCTATTGGTTCATTGCATTAATTTCTAAAGTAAAAGGAAAATGTTAAAAAGTGGTCTTATACTATTCACCCCCCATCCTCTCAGTATAAGCTTATGTTCTTCAATTGGTATCAGAGCAGGGTCCTTCGAAAGAGTTTCACAACTTGAAGGAAAAGCTTGAAAATGACACAATGGATTTTACAAGTGGTAATTCAGCACCTATTCTTGATGGGACATATTTTGGTCTATGGAGCATAAAGATGAAGGTTCATCTAATGGATCTTGGAAATGAAGTTTGGGAAGAAGTTGAGTTTGGGTACACTATTCCAAAGCTCCCTCCTACTACTAAAGATGATAAACTTATACATCACAGCAATTCAAGGGCAATGAATACAATTCTGAAAGGTCTACAAAATGTAGATCTTACAAAAGTGATTCATTGTAATACAACAAAGGAAATGTGGGATCAATTGCAAGTGGTTCATATAGGTGATGCAAATATCAGAAAAGTAAAATTGAGATATTACAAAGGTATGTTTGAACAACTCAAGATGAATTATGAAGAAAATATTAGTGACTATATGCTTCGTATGGATGAGATTGTTAATTCCATGAAGGAACTAGGTCTTGAGCTTGCTGAAAATGATGTTTGTGATAAAATTTTGAGATCTCTTCCAAATAGATTTAGTGAAAAGATTTCAACTATTGAGGAAGCCAAGGATTTTGATAAATTGAAAAAGGATGAGCTTCATAGTATACTTGTAGCTTTTAAGTTAAGAACTAAAGTGGTACCTGATCCTAAGAAGGAGGCAGCTTTCAAAGCTACCAAGAAGTCCAAGGGTAAACACCAAGAAGACAGTGATGAGTCTTCTAGTGATGAAGAAGTAAACTACAATAGGAAAGGCAAGTTCTCAATAAAGCACAAAGGTATGAAATCAGTTAAATGTTTCAATTGTGGAAAGTTTGGTCACTATGCTACTGATTGTCCAAAACCCAAGGATGATTGTGATGAAGAAAAATAGGATTATAAGCACAAAGAATCTGAGAAGCACAGGTATCAAAGGAAGAATAAAAATGAGCAAAATAGTCAAGGGAAGAGGTACTTCCAAAAACACAAGAAAATTTTCTACGCAGAAAAAGCAAGTAAGTGTTCTAGTAGTGATGATGGAAGTTCTTCAAGTGATGATAGAAATGGGATGTTGTTTCTAATAGAAAAGGAAGGAAAAGAAAAGAGGAATAGATTTGTTGTGCTTAAGTGCTTTAGATGTGGAAATTTTTGTCACTTTGAGGATGATTGTACAAATGATGGTTTGAATTCTGGTAATACTATGTATGAGGATGCTTCCAAAAATTATGAGGAAGATCTACTTATGGCTTTAGATGAAGGTAGCACCTCTAGTGGTAAGAAATCAGAAAAGGATATTGATGTTTCAAAAGGCAAACAAATAGAAGATGTTTCAAAAATGGAGAAGTAGATCTTGAGGCTAAACTTGTTAATGCTCTTGATGTGTTAAAGAAAGAAAGAAATAAATATGCTAGACTCATTGATAGGTTTGATGAATACCATTATGAAAGAGATGAGCTTATAGGGAATCTTGATATCTCTATAGCAAAGACACAGGAACTCAAATAAGATTTGGCAGCTAGGTCTCTTGAGTGTAAAGAGTTAAAACATGAAGTAGATTCCTTGAAAAATGAAACTAAAGAGTACAAGGAGAAGCTTTATAGGTTTGAATAAAGTTCCAAGAAGGTAAAATCAATCATCAAGGATCAAATAAGGACAACAGATAAAACAGGTCTTGGTTTTGGAAAGAAACAAAAGGAATAGGTTGAGGAATCTAGTATGAGCTCCCAAGAAGAAGATGGTTCAAATGAAGAGAGTACTTCAGAGAGTAAGTTTTCATATGGTGATTTAGATAGCACAGAATCAGAAAATAGGAATCATCATAAGGGGAGAAAGACTAAAGGACCTATGAGGTCAAGGCAAGGAAATTTCAATGGAAGATGTTTTGCATGTCATAGGTTTGGACACATGGCTTCACAGTGCAGGGCTCAAGCAAGACAGGTTAATGGAAATTTCATAAATGGTAATTTATTTCAAGGGTATTGCTACTCTTATAATCAGTTTGGGCACAAGGCAATTAATTGTAGGGTTAACAACAAGAATAGGTTTGGTCCAACAAAGAGGATTCAAAAAATAGGTACATCTCAAAGGAATAACATTGTCAAATGTTATAAGTGCAATAATGAAGGACATACAACCAGATGGTGTAGAGCAAAATTTCCAAGGTACAGGTTCAGGGCTATGAACAGGAACAGGAATAATGGTAGGAATAGGAATAATGATAAGAATAGGAATAATGGCTTGGACAGAAATAGGGATGATAATATGAACAAGAACAAGAATAGGAACATGGACAAGGATATCAAGAAAAATCATGGAAATGCATATATGGACACTGATGATGATCAATGCCTAATGGGAGTTTTACTCCCACCCTAGAATTAATCACCTCAACAGGAGGTGGGGGAGGGGCTAAGATAAGAGGCTCATTCTTAGCCCTGAGCCCCAAAGGTGACCCTTTGCCATTGATGACAAAGGGGGAGAGATTTGAGTAAGGGGGAGGGCCTTGAGTCAGGGGGAGCAAAGCTTCAGAGGATGGTTTTCAGTTGGTTTCAGTTTTGACAGTTGGCAGTGGTTTCAATAGTGGTTTGCCATCAATGACAAAGGGGGATAGTGTTGGGAATTTTGGGTATGTTGCCTAGCTTCATGTTTATGAGTTGTCATTGATGTCAAAAGGAGTTTGTGTTGATGTCAAAAGGAATTTGTGCTAATGTCAAAAAGAGTTTGGTGCCAAAAATATCTTGAAATTTCTATGATGTTTGTTTAAGTGTTTTTATTAAAACAATGGTGACAAGGTTAAAGTTTTTTCTTAAAACCATCTGGAATCATTAAGGGTTTTTATTAAAACCATCTTGGCTTATTGAAAAGGTTTTGGTCCTTGAAAAAACCTTAAGAGTCCATTTTGATTATTAATAAATTAATTAAATCAAACCTTTGAAAAGGTTTTAAGTTAAGTTCATTATTAATAAAATAATAATTATTAATTTAATAATTATTATTGAAAGGGTTTCTAAACCCTTAGCGGTGCTCATGTAAAAGACTTATAGCACCAACATCAACTTGCATGGGATGCAAAAGACTATTAAAGGGCATTAATTCCTAAGGTTCAATGCACCTCCGATTTGTGCGATTACCTTTGAATTTGTATTGCTCTGTGGCCTTCAATTTCGGATTGCTATGTGATTTTTGAGTTTTGTATTACTCTGTGTTAATTTTTGATTTTGTGCACCAGTGAGGAAGACAAATCTGGTCTGTGTTAAATTCAAATTTTGTGTGCCTGTGAGGAAGACAAATCTGTTTGTCTTTAATTTCTACGAGCAAAGGGAAGGTAAAACGACAAGTGGCGTTTGAGAATTTCGTTGGGCACTTATGCTCCAATGGTGGAGGCAGTGGAGCGAAGGCACTCGCTAAGTAGATGTGTCGAGTTCAATTCATGATAGATGTGTTTTATTTTTTTCTTGGTCGCGGTTATTATGCATGAGGTACGACGGTTGCTTTGGGCCACAAGTTTGGAGGAGGAAGCACATTGGCACTTATGTTTGTGTCTCCACACTTCTCCTAAGGTTGGAGAATTTATTTTTGGCCAAGGTAGATCTTTTGTTGATAATGTGGAATATTTTATTTGACTTGGCAATTATTGTTGGTAATTGGATGGAGGTATAAGGTTAAATAGAAATATTGCTTTGACATTGTTATTATTGATGCTTAATGTTTATGTGGTAAATGCATTTAGAAGTAAATGTATTTTTGGAGTTATAAGGGTTTAAGGAATAATTGTGCTTAATGTCATATTTTTTTTTGGTAATTAAGGAACAATTTCATTACATCCGGGTTTTCCAGGTTGACCCAAAACCTTTTACAAAAATTAGCACTATGCTATTACGAATCAAAACCTCAATAGGGACAGTCTGTCCTTCGCTACGAGTACCCTTCTAAGGCCACCCTACCAAGAAAGAGCACAGCCCCTTACCCATATTTACAAACACCTTAGAACATAGGCAGCGGCCCACCGCATTGCTTTCTTGCTACCCCAGCCGCGAAAATGCGACCTGTCACGAAATCGCGACGTCCTTAAGTCTTCTCCTTCATTTGCTCTGGAGAGTCGTGAAACGATGACATGTCGTGAAAATGAGACATGTCATGAAATCATGACATTCTACCTTCGTTCTGCTCCTTTTTCGCTATAAGTCGCATAAATGCGACATGTCACAAAAATGAGCCATGTCGCAAAATCACGACATTCGTCTCCCATTTTGCACTCTTTTTGCTTCCAGCCACGAAAATGCGACATGTCACGAAATCACGATGTCCTTAAGTCGTTTCCATATTTTACTTTGGATAGTCACAAAAATGCGACTTGTTGTGAAAAAGAGACATGTCAAGAAATCATGACATTTTGCCTTCGTTCCACTCCTTTGCCGCTGCATGTCATGAAAATGTGACATGTCACGATAATGAGACATGTCACGAAATCATGACATTCGTCTCCCATTTTGCACTCTTGCCGCTTCCATCCGTGAAAGTGCGACATGTCACAAAATCGTGATGTCCTTAAGTCTTTTCCTTCATTTTCTCTAGATAGTCGCAAAAATGTGACATGTCGCGACAATGAGACTTGTCGTGAAATCGTAACAATCTACCTTCGTTCTGCTCCTTTGCCACTGCCTGTCGTGAAACTGAGACATGTTGCAAAATCGTAACATTCGTTTCCCATTTTGTTCTCTTGCCACTTCTAGCCGTGAAGAATCGACAAGTCATGAAATCGCGTCGTCCTTGAGTCTTTTCCTTCATTTGCTCTGGATCAACGCGAAACTGGATGCGACATGTCGCGACATCGCGACACTTTTGTCTCTTTGTCCTCTTTTGTTGCATTTGGACACGAAAAGGCAACATGTCGCGATATCGTGACACATTCACCTCCTTGCTCCTTTTCTTGGCTTTTGCTCGTGAAAATCCAACATGTCGCGATATCATAACACTTTCGTCTCCTTACTCTTTCTCTTCTCTTTTGGTCACAAAAATGAGACATGTCGCGATATCTTGACACTTTTTCCTTCCTACTCTTTCTCTTCTCTTTTGGTCGCGAAAATGTGACATGTCGCGATATCACGACATTTTTCCTTCTTACTCTTTCTCTTATCTTTTGGTCGTGAAAATGTGACATGTCGCGATATCACGACACTTTTCCCCTCTTGCTCTTTCTCTTCTCTTTTGGTCGCGAAACTACGACATGTCGCGATATCGCGACACTTTTTCCATCTTGCTCAACATGTCACCAAAACGCGACACTTTTTCCTTCTTGCTCAACATGTCACGATATCGCGACATTTTTCTTTCTTACTCTTTCTCTTCTCTTTTGGTCACGAAAATGTGACATGTCACGATATCGCGACACTTTTTCCTTGATCTTTCTCTTCTCTTTTAGTCGCGAAATTGCGACATGTCACGATATCGTGACACTTTTTCCGTCTTGCTCAACATGTCACCAAAACACGACACTTTTTCCTTCTTGCTCAACATGTCGCGATATCGCGACACTTTTTCTTTCTTGCTCAACATGTCACGATATCGTGACACTTTTCCTTTCTTGCTCTACATGTCGCGAAATCATGACACTTTTTCTTTCTTGCTCAACATGTCGTGAAATCATGACCCTTTTTCCTTCTTGCTCAACATGTCACGATATCGTGACACTTTTTCTTTCTTGCTCAACATGTCGTGATATCGTGACACTTTTTCTTTCTTGTTGTATTTTGCTTTTCCTTAAACTATGACATGTCACAAAATCATGACATCGATCCTTGGCAACTGCCTTTGCCCCTAACCCCATAACATGAGGCCACCATGTCACCTAGATCCTTCCCCCGTTGCACAGAAAACTAAAGCTATCACAAGAAGGACCAAAGCAATACTGACAAAACAAAAATGAAACTCCTCTCCCTTTTTCCAAACCCCACAGTTTCATCATCATTGGCGATCATTTTGGGGATTAAAGAACCTTTGGATTTATTGAGTGGATATTCTCTTGTAATTATTTTTTGAGGTTGAAGTTATTTTGTGATATAATAAGTAGGAGTTATAAGGTGTAAAGAAATATTGTTGATTTTTTATTATTGATGAGTTGGAGTGATATTGGGGTTAGAGAGCCTTTGGAGTTATTGAGTGGATATTCTCTTGTAATTATTTTTTGAGGTTGAAGTTATTTTGTGATATATTAAGTAGGAGTTATAAGGTGTAAAGGAATATTGTTGAGTTTTGATTATTGATGAGTTGGAGTGATAAGGTGTTATTAGGACTCTTATCATTGTGCATTATTCCATTATTGCTAACTCTAATTTGTGGCAAATTGATAGTTAGTGTTGCGATAGATTTTGAGTTCTCCTTCTTCATAAAAGTAAAGGTATGGGCACATTCTTCCATGGTTATTATTGATTTATGGTTTTTTGAAAATAAGTTTGGAGTGAAAAGGATTAAATTAAGTTTCCTTATTTGGAGTGGATCTTATTTTCTGAAAGTGGAAGTATTGATTATGCATTATGAGATCATGATGAGTTTATGAGTTATTGTATAATTCTGGTTTATGAGAGTGGAAGCATTTGAAGTTTGCTTTAGGGTTTTTGAGTGAGAAGCTTATGTCATTGCTATAAGTTGTTGAAACCCTATTTGAGTTGTTTGGTTGTTGAGAGTTTGGTTTTGAGATTGCTTCCATTGAGATTGAGTTGATCAAGTTATGCTTTACTTGATACATGAGTTGGGCTTGCTCCTTTGAGATTTGATTTTATCAAGTTGTACTTTGCTTGATAAACTTGGTTGTGTGGTTAAGTTGAGCATTCCCATTTGAGAGAAGTTAGAAATATCTTGAACCCCTTTTTGATGCTTAGAGAGAGATTGCTTTGAGTTCTTGAAAACTAACTTGTCTAGGGTTTGATAGTAAGTTATGGTTCTATGTTGGAGGAGTTGATTCCTTGATATTGCATTATTGGCAATTTTTGGTTTGTGGTTCAAGATCTTGTGAAAGTATACTACTTCTATGAGATTGATTTGAGTTGATATTGAGAGTTGAAGGATAGAACATATTGAGTCTCTAACAATTCTCTTTATGCTTCTATGAGATTGATTTGATATGATTGGATGAAACACATTGGGTCTCTAAAAATTCTCTTTGTGTGTTCACATTGGGCAAGTTTCTTGGTAAACTTGCTTGAGCTGATTTGGGCAAGTTCTTGGTGAGCTAGCTAGGATATATTTGGATAGGTTCTTGTGGAGAACTTGTGGACTAATTTGGATAGGTTCTTGTGGAGAACTTGTGGACTGATTTGGATAGGTTCTTGTGGAGAAATTGTGGACTGATTTGGACAGGTTCTTGTTAAATAACTTGTGGACAAATTTGATGAAGTCTTGGTGAAGACTTGTGAGTAGTTGTGATTGATTTGTTCAAGATTTTGTCTTAAGCTTGGGACAGATCTAATAGAGATTTGAGAGCAGATTTGTGTTGGATCAGAGGACTGAGTTTGGTGTAAATTTATGACAGAGTTTGAGAGGACTTGTGTTGGACCGACTAACTGTATTTAGTACAGGTGTTGATGAGCAACTGTGGAGATGATCAATGAGGACAAAAGTCTCTAGAGCTAGAGCAAGGAGGACAAGACGTCTTCTATAGAAAGGAGTTCCACCTGCTAGGGGCAGAAGAGGCAGTGATATTTTGAAGTATCATTTCCAGAGATTTGGGGGATAGGACATATCCTTTAGGCAGGAGGCTCATAAATACTTCTTTGGGGGATAGGATATCTCCTTTGGGCAGGAGGCTCATAAATATTTGATTACGGGAAGGATTCTCCTTTGGACAGGAACTCCATAAACATTGTAATTGGGAAGGATTCCCAAAGGATTTGATTGAGAAAATTTAGTGAAATATTTTCTTTGTGGAGTAGCCCACCTTGGGTGAACCACGTTATTTTGGTGTTTCAATTGTGTGATGACTTGTACACTAGTTTTATTACTGCTTTTATTTTGCTATTGGTTCATTGCATTGCTTTCTAAAGTAAAATAAAAAAGTTAAAAAGTATATTGTTCACCCCCCCTCTCAGTATAAGCTTGTGTTCTTGAAACTTGATCTACCTATCAACCAAGTATAGCTTATTCGACTACTCTGAGGCTATCCTAGGGCTACAAAGCTAATACCTTCCCCTTATGACATAATACAATTCACTTTAATCTTTTATCCTCTCAACAACCATTTGAATTACAATGCACAAGATGGTAAGGGTTACCCTAGGCTTCGTATATCTTATCCACCATGTGTCTCAACTTTATTGGTTCTCCCATATCCCTTACACTGGAGAAGTTTAGATGAAATAGACAATGTTTCGTATGCATTTCATGAAATGCAAAGGAAGTAATGCACTGGCGGTTTGCAAGGTATACACCAATAAATACCTGATCGCAGTGCAACCTACTTCCTAGGTTAGCCCCATTTTTCTTGTGACTAGCTGGTCGAGGTTGGATAGCATCATTTCTGTTTATTTTTCCCTTGGTCTTTTGATTGGATCAACTGATTAATGTCTCTGTGCTTTTCTAGGGTTTTCATTCTTTTTGTTATAATCTTTGGAGCGAATTCAGGGCATAGCATGAACATAGACATCCCAGAACACTGCAGTCCTTCATTGATCTCTGCAAAAGTGTTTCCTTGACGGTTAATCGGGTGAGGGATGTAGGTGAATTTGGGTGTGAATAAGAGTTTACTATATCTATATTACCTTGTACCATTCAATGGGTGAGTATCAAATTCTACCTTGAGCTTCATACCTATGACAAGATAGGGGAAACTCATATTTTGAGCATCTGATTTAAAAACCCTCATTTGCTAACTAGTATGGTGCAGGGGTAATTCGAAGCTTTAGCATGCAATAGATCCTATCAAGAATATTATAGTTGTTTACTTGGGTTTTGAGATTACTTTCTATCAAGCTTCCACTTACTGGGCGACTGTGTTAATTCTTCGATTCAGGACAGAGAGGCACATTGAAGACTCAAAGGTCAAAGATGATGCTTCACTTTGACATTAACGACCCACCTCTTTTCCTGTGTAAGGTTAAGGTTAAAGCATTCAGTTCCCTCATTCACCAGTTTTCCTAGCAGGTATTCTTTTTGGAAGAGCAAAGGTTTTCCCCACGTCAAGTAATAACACCAAACCACTTGATAAAACATGATATTGAGTTGGTTCGATATCTAAAAAAATTGGACCCTTATTACAAATGATATCCCTCACTCCAAATTCATCTATCGAGATATCGAAGGGTAAACAACTTCTATAACCCACTCATAATCTCACAGATGCAAGGTGTAGACACCAAATTACAGCCACTAATCCTCCATCCTAACCATTCCACCACCCACTTGTCCACCATACACCTTTCCCGCCAATTATTTGGCCCAATTCCACCTTTCCCGCCTTCAAAAGGCCCATTTTAGCCCTTTCCCGCCATTTCCTAGCCTAATTGGGATTATTTTAATATTATTTTATATTATTTAATATTTAATATAATATTTTATATTATATTATAATATATTTATTATAAAATATATATTTATAAACTCAATTAACCACAACCGTCCGATCCATTCTAATCTCCACCGTCCATATTCATTAATCCATGTCACATTCAAAAAGTAATCTCAACCTTAGGATCTAATTTAATCTTAGCCACACGATCAAAAGTGTAAGGCTAAAACCCTAAGAAAACCCTAGGTTGGATTATAAATAAGGGCATTTGCAAATGCTCAAACCCTGGAACCTTGAGATTAGAAATTGCACCCTAGAGGAGTCATTGTTGAAGCCCTAGCAAAGTAGAGAGATAGAGTTTGAAGATCTAAAGCCCTAGCTAAGCCAACAAGACTTTTGCTATTCCAGCCATCCCCCATTCATCCTCCATCATCGTCATAGCCCCCATCCATCCATCGCATTCATCGCCACCCCCTAGATCTGCTTCTGCATATTTTGCCCTAACCCATAGGCGCCCTCCAGAGCTTGCGAGGCTCACTGTAGAGCCTATGAAGCGCTCACCAGAGCCTGTTGTATACCGCAGGCGCTCTCCAGAGCCTGTTGTATCCTGTAGGTGCACACCAGAGCCTACGAAGCTCGCGTCAGAGCCTACCAAGTGCGCGTCCGAGCTTGCTGCAACTACAAAAATGTGAATCGAGCCTGCTACACCATGCCATCTGCAACAACGAAATGAAAGCAAGGTATATCTCATTTGAATGTATTTTATCTCATAATTTTTTGATCTAGCATACTTTTTGACTTCATTGTTAACTAGGGTTTTATTGATGTCTGAGGGTCTCACACTATGGAGCCCTCATAGGTATTACTAACCCCCTTGTTCTATTTTTATGTATGCAGATCTACAAGTTCTACACATTGTTGAATGGTTGTTGAAGCTGGAGTGGCCCCACACTGGATACTCGAAGCCCACTCAACCTATTGGAAGCAAGGACACACCAAATCTGAAGACACTTTGTTGTTATTGCTAGGGTTTTGGAGAACCCTAGTGCCATTGTAAATCATTGTATCAAATACTCACATTGAGTACTGATTGTAACAAAGGAGTTCATTGGCTCCCCCCATTTTATTGAATACATCCATTTGTGCAATCTTTGTATTTCCTTGTGTTATTTGATTTCTTATTGTTATTTAAGTGTCGTGTTCTTGTCTTCACAAATGGCGATCATGGTGGGACCCCACAAGGGTTTCATTATTTAATAGATCTACCTTGCTAACTTAATTTTATTTCTATTTGTTACAGGAATTTATAGAAGTGTAGAGATCATCGATTTCATCGCTAGGGTTTCTGAAGCAGTCTACAACATTTTTAGAGATTACGTAGGCATTCGGGAGCATCCGTAGAGCGTTCGATAGCATCTGCAGACAACCGTAGGTGCTCTATGTGCCTACACAGGTGCTCTATTGTGCCTACGTAGGTGCTCAACTATGCCTGGCAGTAATTTGGAGCAGAGCTAAGGCTTCCAAGTAAGTTTCATAACCCTAGGTTGCCATTTAGCGATTTACGTATTCTATTTTCTGCTGCTATTTTTTGTTGTTTCTAGGTTTAACACTAAGTAATCTGGGAAAGAATCGGTAGCAAGTTGCATCTAGGGTTTGTGTGTGTTTCATTATATCAAATTCATTTCTTGTCCTAAAATTTGTAGATCTAGGTGATTGTTTGCATTTTTGAGTGCATATGAAACAGAAAAGCATCCTAGATTTTGCATTTTAGGGTTAAAGATCACTTTAATTTTGCATATCTAAATAGGAACAACATCTTGATGCATAAAGTAATCCTACCCTAGGCTGGCCCCTTTGGTAGAGAGGTGGACGAACCCTCCGGTTGCTCTTGTGATTTTAATCATTTGTAGGCAGGGGGTTTTGAGCGGTGTACTCCACTCTCTTTAGGTGAAATTTGCGTCTTTGTGTTGGCTTCTAATTTAGATTAGTGAAGTTAGTAATCTTTAATATTGTTTGCACACCATAGAGAATGAGAAATCTAATAAAATAAATCACACACACTTGCACGATTCACATTTTTAATAGTAGTGGTTGGATTTCATCACCAGCCATTGCTTGAGATTTGGTGACGGTGGCCGTGATTTCCATCCACCAATATCTACCCTAGAAACCATAGGACTACCCCCAAGCAAACTTGTTGGAGGTCATTACCAACAAGAATCTCGTTGCCTTGGCCAACCTTAGTTTTTACCTTTGTTTTTCATTAAACAAGATTAAGTTACATCAAAACACACAAGCCAACAATTCTAAAAGGAACTTCACATTAATGAAAGAAAATAATTAATGAACAAGGTAAGCCACACAAGGTGAAACCTAGGATTGATTGTTTTCTTTGCTTTAAATTTTGGAAAAGTTGTTAATTTGTGTGATTTAGATAAGCTTTGAATCTTTGGTTTAACTACTTTATGGTGCTAACATGACAACAAAAGAAAATAATAAACCAAAGTAGTTTAATGGAAAATAGTTCCCATGAGCCCGCTACTTCGGTAGCCCCATCCAATATGGTTCAGACTACTTTGTCTGGATCATCCCATCCACCCCACTCTCAAGTAGAGACACATTCACACAATGTGGAGACAACCACCACCTACATAGACATGGATAGAGTGCAGGCCCTTTACAAGGCTTCTAACTATGTCTTAGAACCCCTTAGCCAAGAAGGTTTTGAAGAATCTGAATTGGCTACCACCTACCTTGCCCAAGGATATCCTAATTCGAGTTATGAATATGGTATGCCTTCCTCCATGAGCCAACCACCACAAATCCCAAGTGTTCCAAACACTTATCTCACATCCACCTATACCAACCCCTTGTATGAGGAGTATGTCAATGCTGCCTCACAAGTCCCTAGCCTCCAAGTTGTAACATCAAATGCAACTTGCACCATACCCATGTCCTCTCATCCATTATCATCCACACCTCCATCATCTCACTTAGCCAACATGACCATGACTAATCATCCATCATCATCAACTCATCCATCATCTCATCCAACCACAACCCCATCATTCGACACATGGTCAAATCAGGAACTTACGGATACATTAGGGCTCATCAACAGATTGCTTTCACAATGAACAAAAGGAAAATAATCAGCTTACATAGACCCTATGACCCAAGGAGTTCCAAATCAACCTCCGCTCACCAATCAAAATTCAGCATGGGTCCCTCAATCTTCCATAGTGTCCATCCCCAATCCACCACCACTCCACACATCCACCATACCAATCAACATTGCCACTAACCAACAACACAATCCATTTCTCCATCATCATCTTCATCAATCATCCCCATATTTCAACCATCAATCTTCTCCACATACCCAACCCAATCCATTCCACAACACCATGTTGGTCACACCCCAACATCTACCATCCAACCCATCAACCAACCATCACATAATCCAAGGTCCTCATATTCCAATAGAAGATCTTAGATTCCAGGCAATGCAAAAGCAAATCGATCAGTTGATGCAAAACTCACTAGGGATAACGAGCCAAAAGCTCACATTAAGCCAACTGATCCATCAACCAATCCATCCATCGGTACCATCACCGCCATATCCGATAGATTTTACGGTACCAAAATTTGACAAGTTTAGGGGAACCGAGGATCCTAAGGAGCATGTGAGTTCATTTGTCCACGTATGTTTTTGGATTAGCGATGATAATGCTCTTATGCTCCAAACATTTCCTCAAACATTAGGGGGAGATGCCATTGAATGGTACAATCAATTGCCTACACATAGTATTTATACTTTTGATCAATTGATAGATCTATTCTTGGAATGCTTCACCCTTAATATTAAAAATAAGGTGTCCTTATCGGATATATATTATTTGAAACAATGGGATGAGGAACCTATCTATGATTTTGGAAACCGTTGGAGGGCAGTTATAACAAAGTTGCCATTCTCCCTCCCAATGGAAGAAATTATCAAACTTTTTACCAAGAGTTGCTTAAAACCCATCTCTTGGATGCTTCAACTCAATACTTATAGAACATTTGAGGAGGCTTTAGCACAGGCTAGTGTCATTGAGGAGATAAAAATCCAAGAGGGTGTCATTAAGCCTAAGAAGAAAGAATGGCAAAATAGGGGCCAATACCAAAATAATCAATCTGGCCAAACCAAATCCACACAAGCCTCAATGGCTAACACAACTAATCAAGTCAATCAAGTGGTCATGAGCCAGCCCGTAATGGCTCAAAAACTAGTGCAACAACAAATTTCCTATCATGCGGTCCCATCAGTAACCCAAGCACCAATGGTACAAAACACAGTGCCAATTATGGAACAACCTACCCATCACCAATTCAATCGACCCCAATGTCAATACACTCCCTTAGCGGAATCATATTCATCCATATTTCGAAGGTTGTATGAGACCAAAAAATTAGCCTTGCCAGACATTAGGCCCGATGATCCCACCAAAAGACCTAAAAGTTATAGAGAGCACTTGTTTTGCCCATACCATCGACAAAATGGGCATGATATCAATTCCTGCCATGTGTTCAAAAACATAGTGCAAGACCTCATAGACTTAGGGGCCATTAACGTGGATAACCCCTTAGCTCCACAAAATCAAAATTTGGGCATATATCAGACACCTCTACCTAACCATGGGGAGGTCCAACATAATATAGGAGGTAACAATCAACAACCACCTCCTAATCAAGTAAATCATGTCCAACAATACCAAAACTTTGTAGGAGCAGTCCATGTGGTCACTAGAGGGCAAAGGCAAAATCAAAAAAATCCTCAACAACCTTCAAACCCACCTCCCATCCAAACATCACCAAATCCATCTCCACCAATCAATCTATCCAACCCATCTAATCCACCCATCCTTCATCCAATAAGGCCAATGGTAACCTTAACCAATCGGTTAACCACTAGTTTGAAAATGGCATCAGCCAAGCTTTCTGTGTATGAGCTTATCCAACAATCCCCTAGGCATAGAGAAGCTTTAATGGAAATACTCAAGTCAATTGAGTTAGAATCCCAAGACTCTAATGCCTTCAACAACTTTGTAGGGAGTGTTAGAACATGCATGGAGCCATCAATTACCTTCTATGACTTTGAGGTAAAATCAATGAGTTCAGAATCAGTAGACCCTCCATTGCACATAATGGCATTAATAGATAGAAAGCCATTCAAAAGAGTATTAATTGATACCGGCTCATCAATCAATATCATTACTACCACTGCCCTTATCCACCTCAAATTACCTCCATCCCACATTTCCAAATCATCATTCACCCTCAAAGCATTTAACGATGCTTTGTGTACCACAGTTGGCACTATTGTTTTACCTATAGAAGTAGGGGCCATAATGTTGCACACCATGTTTCACATCTTGGAAGGAGCCATGGCGTATAATATACTCCTTGGTAGACCTTGGATGAGGGAAATGAAATGTGTTCCTTCAATTCTCCACCAATGCTTGAAATATGTTCATGATGGACAAGTCCATTGCATCCCCGCGGATGTCGAACCTTTTAAGTATTGTAATTTCATTTCAAATCCTTATGAATCCATGTTACCTTCCACCCATCTATTCTTGGTACCATCATCAAATCCATCCACATCATCTCTTAATCCACCTTCTTCTAATCCATCTCCATCTTCTTCTAAGGCTCCCATCATAGAGGAGCTACCCATCACATCACCTCCTCAAACATCCATTTCTTCTTGTACATGTGGTCATAGTCAGTCTACTATTAGCACATCGTACATCACATCTACCCCTTCTTCAACAACCACTTCTTCTATTTCATCATTATCCCATCCTCCATCTTCTAATTCCACACCGCCATCCAATCCCACTCCATCAGCCGATGTGTCACAAGTCAAACTCTCAGATTGTGACATATTTAACTCGCCACCATCCACAACCAATCCAGAGCCACCTGAGCCTTCACCATCCACCTCATCAACCCAAGTCAAAGTCCACATCACTAATCCGAGCATTGGTGAGTACGTGGTCCAAGACATCACCATTACACCCCTAGCCATTCCCACAACTAAGGATTTTGGACGTCCTCGAGACCGTTCTTTATCCATAGGCATTGTTTACGACATGAGTGTCACTCCAAACAACATTAACTTTGTTTATGGAGGGTTGGATTGCTCAACTAGGGCAAACCCACCCAAAGAACCACACGAGCCTAGGCGTGCCAACATACCTAACATAGAGGAGTTTCCAGCTCGATACTTTAATATGTTCCATTGGCAAGGTCAAGGTCTAGGTTCCCATGAGCAAGGGATGCATGATATCTTAGAGGTCCCATATAGAGGTGCCCATGATCATTCTGGTTTAGGCTATACCCCATTGTCTTCCACCACTTCTCTAGAGCAAGCCTTTAAAAAGCTTACACTCAATGATGAAGATCACCCCATCCACCCATTACCCTCAACATCTTCTCTTGAACAAGCCCTTCAAGAACTTTGCATGGACGAAGTAGACGAAGATGATCCCATCAACTTCACCTATCCTGTCTTTGATTTCGATGATGAAAGTTATGAAGAATTTGAGGTCATGTCAAATGCTTCTGATGATTCTAAAGAGGAGTCACAACCCATTGTCCCCATCACCCAACAGGAAGAGTTTTACCTTCGAATGTTCCCCATCCATCATCCCATATTCCGCTTGCTTCTTCCATAAGAACAAGATGATCCACCTGGTAATCTGCCTTGAGCCACCCACATAAGCCAAGAATTGTAACATATGTACATATTTCAAAAAAAAAAAAAATAATGTGTTGCTCATATTAATGCCATGTTTATTACAGGGATAACACAACTCGACATCGGTTCAGCTCCAACCGTTCCATCCATTCATCCATCCAAGCCATCCTACCTTTCGCTAGGTCAATATGAATCCTATTGACTTATTTACCCCACTCCGTAATCCATATGATCTGGCTAGGCCAATTCCAATTGACATTAGCCTTATTGACTTGGACCAGATTTCCTCCACACCCTCCTCTTCGGAGTTCTCCCTATCCAAGGAATTGCTAAAGGCTTCGGCCCACTACATTCCTCCTTCATCGCCACCTTCACTTCTATCACTTTCTACCAATGGTCCCGAGGTCTTTTAGGTAGAGTTAGGCAAAGATAAGCAAGAAGAATTAGATGACACCCTAGACTATCTCCACTGGCTCTCAGGCCTAGTACCCATTTTCAAGCTTAATGGAGCAATATGCATTTGTATTGATTTTGAATGGTCTTAGCTCTTCCTTGTCTTGGATTCTATTGTTAAAAGTGACACTATATGTATATATACATGGCTAAAAAAAAAAATCATTCACATAGGCATTCCCACATTGCATACATTCCATTTGCATTTAGGCATTTGACATGCATTTTTTATTTTTGCATTCATGCATTGTTGCATTCGCATACATTAAATCATACATATTCCATTGCACTATACAACTTCCATTTGCATATCACCACTCCATTGCATTAGGCATATACATTTGCATCCATCCCATCCTATGTTCAAAGATCTGGCATAGTAATGATGATATGGCCATAAACAAAAAGTCAAGTTATAAAATTGGGGGTACCTAGTTTGAAACAATCATGCAACTTTGGCAAAATACATAAGCAAACAATACCATATGACAAAATCACAAAGCTCAGGTTTTCAGTCACTCAGCCATTTCTAGTGTAACAAGCAACCTCCAAATGGATGTCTGATTTTCTTTAGGACCAAAACACACTTTACATACTAATAAAGTCTTGAGCATTGCCGATTGATTTCGAATACAATCCTGAACCAACCACATTTCTCACATCTTAAGAACATTATGAGATAGGGGGGCTAGTACCATCCTTGGGTAGTACCTCGAGGTAAAAGGGAGATATCCCTCGCTTGTCCCATCATGCAACATAGTCCAAAGCAAAAATAGTGGTTTTCACCACTACCAAAATTCCTCCAAACATAAACATAAAAACATAGAGTAGTAAGGATAGGGTCAAAATTCTCATCACACTTCGGTTGAGAATCCAATTCCCCAAAGCTCTATACAAAATCAACAAATTCAACACCTACACACCCGATCCCTAAAAGTTGTAAGGATCGTACTACGTTTCCCTCAGAAAGTCATGTAGTCATCCCCAAGGCCCAAAATATCAATCCCATTCGACTATGGAGTGAATCTCCATCGGGGCTATAGATGCTTGACTGGCAGTGGAGTAAGCTCATGCGAGGCGACATGTCTCTCCTCCAAAAAGGGAGACCTCTGAACGCACATAAGGACAGGCTAGTCTCAGGTCATCTCCATAATAGGTCATGCCTCACTTACTCATAATGGGTTAATGAATATCACGTGCACACACATTGGTGCTTGATTGGATAGGGTCATTGTCATACTCAAGACTTGGTAATTGAACCTCACTCGCACACACATTTGGTCCTAAAGAAAGTTAGACAACCTTAGTGAGTTTGGTTGATGACACTAGTATGTTTGAGTCTTTGAAAACCTTTCAGTCTTTCATATCAACATCCATATCTTCTTCCATATCAACATCCATATCTTCTTCCATATCAACATCCATATCTGCTTCCATGTCTTCATTAAAATTCAAGTGGCACAAACGCCAACAAATTTGGTACCCCCGATTGCCAAACAATGGACAACAAAAATGGCCAATAAAATTTTTGAACTATAAAAAGATCATTCGAACACTATGCATTCCTTTCATATAGTTCACATTCATTATACATTTAGCTTGCATTAATCATCCATATAAGCATTATGCATACACATCATGATTAGCCTACATTAAGCATACATAAACACAAATTGCATAAAACATAAAAGCATTCACACAAAAGATAACACAAATATATAAAAGGCCATGTATATATATAAAAATCACATATACAATGAATGCCAAAGAGGCTACAAGGGAGCACCAAGGCTCATATACAAAATAGTGCATCTAAGCACTAAGCTAATGTCCATGAGAGGACCCCTGAGACCTAGTAGGAGCCCTCGACCTAGTACTCTACCTAGACTCAGTATGCCTAGATGGCTCAACCATAGAAGAAGAAGGAGGATCCGACAATGTAATATGGTTTTGCATACACACATCCTCCAAGGAATGTGCATATGCCTCACTAGCTCGAAGATGTCGTAAGTCCATCTGATGTCGATGCTCCTTCACCAACATCTCTACCTAAAGCCATGTGATCGTAGCCTGATCACTAGCCACAACTATCACCCGCTCCACCTCTAATCCGAGCTATAGTAGCCTGTGACTCCCTATGAGTCTCGAGCATAACCTCACGCTCCTCATGAAGCTACTCCAACTCCACCCACAACCTAGCCACCTCAGATATCTCATCCATCCCCTCATCATCATCCTCCCTCTCCTCCTCGGCCAACCCCATATCCGGAGCCTATTGAGCCGATCCCCTCGATCATCTTCGACCCACCAATCATTGAGCCCTCATCCTCTTCGGAGTCACCCTCGACCCTGTAGCTACCACCTCATCACCCACCATCTTTGGTACCCATACTGGTTGGGCACCAAACCACTCCACATACTCTAGAGTCACCCCGACATCATCTACATCGGGGATCTCCATCTCCTCATCATCCTCAATCACCACTCACCATGGCTCCACACATGGCAACATCCCCTCATCTCGTCGATGTCGATACAACATCGGCTCATCTGGCACACCCTAAGGCAAGCCAAATTGCCTCAACACCCATGAGTACTGGAAGTACTCCACCTCCTCATCCCTCCACCCAACCAACCATCGAGCCTACCTCACCCGATGTAGCTACTCCCTATCACCATCCCATCGGGCTCCTCGCCATGGCCTCCATACCACATCAGCTCGCATCAACCCCGACCACATATCTTGATACCACTGACCAGTGTGCACCTCTCGACTCGGCTGAACCTCCTCCGCCACTGCCCAACGCCTAGCATAAGGCTCCCCCATCTGCCATGACTCACATGGCAACCCCTCGGGCCGAGCTACCACAAAGTGCTCCCACGCCCAACATTGAAGGAGGAAGCTACACCCAATCCCCTTCCTCTCCCTCTGAATCACCTCATACAACTCCCGATACAACTGTGCCAATAAGGCAGGCACCCATGCATACTCCTGGGGATCCCTCAGTAGATCACCCACCAACCCCAATAGGTTCCATGGGAACCTACAACTAGTGCTATTAGGTAGCACTATGTTCACTAACATGAACATGATCAAGGCTGGGAGCGCATCCAACTCCTTCGCCTTGTACATGCTCAAATAGCATATCCCCCCATCTCCCATCCGGGCCTCCCACCACCGATCTCCGAACATCCTCTCCATCTCGGCCTTCTTGTCTCGACCAACCACCACCTTTTCCCCTTCTATCGACACCTTGAGAATGTGGTATACATCCTCAAGTGTAATGGTAGCCTCCCCAGTCGATAGCTGGAATGTCCCCCTATCCGGGTCCCATCTCTCTATCAAAGCCGAGAGATACCCCTCATTGGCCCTCACCACATCTAGCCTCGCCACGCCCTCCAGGCCCACCTTCCCCAACAACTCCTAGTCATCAGCCGTCAGCTTCTTCCTCATCCTAGGAATGAGAGGAGAAAATCGATGTCGAGGCTCTATGTCCCTCAACTACAACAACAAACAATTTCATTAATACCATTGAAAAAATAATAATAAAATAATAATAAATGCACAAGTGACAAAAGTGTTTTTAAACATTATCGGGGCAAATGGTGCCTCAGCTCTACCAGCCACATTCAATCCCTCTATCGCCATAGCTTTCGCGTAATTTTCCTCACTAGCCTCACTAAGCTCACACACCCACTCCACTCCTCAGACGCAGCTTCTCAAAGTCCAAAATGCACAAGTGAGCCTCACGATTCACTCAAAAAGCTATTTATAGCTTTCCCTAGTGCATTCAGGTATAGGTCTGTGCTTGCAAATTTGCAAGCTTGCCTGGGCACCTGTTGGCACACCTAGGTGCACCTGAGCGCCTACGGGACACCACAGGCACAGCCGTGCGCCTGGTGACAAAATGGCACAAAGACAAAATCAATAAAAATAGTAGCATACCTCCTCCAAATTTCACCAAATTTCATCCACACATCATGCACATCATAAAATCAGGTTTTGTGAAAACAAAAATCGTTTTGCATGCATAATTTTCAAGAACGAATCAAATCTTCAAAATCCACAAATCAAGGCACAAAAGGCAGCAAAACAATCCAAATTTTCACAAAACTCACATCTGATCATTCTACATCATATTCTGCATCATCTCACACAATTTCACAAAAATTGGAGTTCATTCGATCAATAAATCGCTCAGTTATGTGCAAAATGAACAACTCAAAGAAGCACAAGCTGCAAATCATACATCAACTAACACCACATTTTGTGAAAGCGTAACCACCATCCATCAAGCATTCTTCCATCAACATATTTCATTTTCATCAATCATCTCATCCACAATCTGTCCAGTATTCAAGCGAACCTCGTATCTAGTAGGTTATTCTATAAACTTGGCGATTGCAGCGATATCAATCCATGCAAATTCGGTAAGATGAATAATCTACAATAAGGACACTTGACCATGATCAAATTCAATTATCTCATCATCAAAGATCACAATCATATTTGGCACCTCAAATTTGGAATACAACCTTGCCAAGAACAATTTGCTAAAAGGCAGTCATTGATGTCCTCTTCCATGGGGCATGAAAACATGGATAACCAAAATCTCAAACACTCATTCACTTGACAACAGTCATAATACAGGACATCGGTAAGCTTGATTGGTTCCATCATGGAATTGGCAAAGAAATTTCCATAGTCAATACCCAACCCCTGCGTTGACTTAGTCAGCCTGCATCTTCATATCTTGCATACTCAATGACACCATTACGACAACTTATTCAACAACATCGAATCAACCCAAAGTATGGGGCAACCACATTACATTATGATTCTCCCATGATGGGATACATCTCACATGATCATAAACATCTACACTGGACAAATCCCCCTCTCAACCGTTGGGGAAAAAATGGTATAACATTTTACATCATTCATATCATCCACATTTTGCATGGTCTTATACACCAACCCCTTTTCCACCATTGGGGCAAAAATGGTATCACATCTGCATTTCACATCATTCATTCATCAATTGCACAAATCCACCACATCATTCATTATTTGCACAAAATTTTCAATTGGCTTGTGAGATACATTCGTAACTCATTCACCAATTGAGGGGGTAAGCTACAAAATTCCAAAAATTCTTTATTCTTTTGTCTTCAACATCAGTGTTCAAATCCAATGATAGAGAGAAGTTGCTTTTGTGCCCATAGCCCAAGCAGGTGTCTCGTATTTTTGCACCATATTGTGTTTCATGCAACATGGTACAAAAAGGGGCATCTGTAGACACCAAATTATAGCCACTAATCCTCCATCCTAACCATTCCACCACCCACTTGTCCACCATACACCTTTCCCACCAATTATTTGGCCCAATTCCACCTTTCGCCTTCAAAAGGCCCATTTTAGCCCTTTCCCACCATTTCCTAGCCTAATTGGGATTATTTTAATATTATTTTATATTATTTTATATTTAATATAATATTTTATATTATATTATAATATATTTATTATAAAATATATATTTATAAACTCAATTAACCACAACCGTCCGATCCATTCTAATCTCCACCATCCATATTCATTAATCCATGTCACATTCAAAAAGTAATCTCAACCTTAGGATCTAATTTAATCTTAGCCACACGATCAAAAGTGTAAGGCTAAAACCCTAAGAAAACCCTAGGTTGGATTATAAATAAGGGCATTTGCAAATGCTCAAACCCTGGAACCTTGAGATTAGAAATTGCACCCTGGAGGAGTCATTGGTGAAGCCCTAGCAGAGAAAGAGATAGAGTTTGAAGATCTAAAGCCCTAGCTAAGCCAATAAGACTTCTGTTGTTCCAGCCATCCCCCATTCATCCTCCATCACCATCGTAGCCCCCATCCATCCACCGCATTCATCGCCACCCCCTAGATCTGCTTCTACAGATTCTGCCCTAACTCGTAGGTGCCCTCTAGAGCTTGTGAGGCTCGCTATAGAGCCTATGAAGCGCTCACTAGAGCTTGTTGTATACCGTAGGCGCTCTCCAGAGCCTATTGTATCCCGTAGGTGCACACCAGAGCCTACGAAGCTCACGTCAGAGCCTTCCAAGTGCGCGTCCGAGCCTATTGCAACTACAAAAATGTGAATTTGAGCCTGCTACACCATGCCATCTGCAACAACGAAACGAAAGCAAGGTATATCTCATTTGAATGTATTTTATCTCATAATTTGTTGATCTGGCATACTTTTTGACTTCATTGTTAACTAGGGTTTTATTGATGTCTGAGGGTCTCACACTGTGGAGCCCTCATAGGTATTACTAACCCCCTTGTTCTATTTTTATGTATGCAGATCTGCAAGTTCTACACATTGTTGAATGGTTGTTGAAGCTGGAGTGGCCCCACACTGGATACTCGAAGCCCACTCAACCTGTTGGAAGCAAGGACACACCAAATCTGAAGACACTTTGTTGTTATTGCTAGGGTTTCGGAGAACCCTAGTGCCATTGTAAATCATTGTATCAAATACTCACATTGAGTACTGATTGTAACAAAGGAGTTCATTGGCTCCCCCCATTTTATTGAATATATCCATTTGTGCAATCTTTGTATTTCCTTGTGTTATTTGATTTCTTGTTGTTATTTAAGTGTCGTGTTCTTGTCTTCACACAAGGGTTAGGTGAAAAGGGAGTATATCCCTCCATTATCGCAAGGAAACATCAAGTTTTTCTATAATTTGAGTCAAGTTAAACTGCTACCCGAGGTTATAAGAACTCGCCTATGCACCTATAGGGTTAGTTCCCTTGGGCTACTCCTTCCTTAACTCATTAGTTCAAGCATGCCCTTAGGCATCGTCTAAGACTCAGCTAGGCTGACTTTCAAGATGCTTTTTGAAAGAAGAGCTTGGGAATCGTGCATACACCAACCCAATATTTCTACAAAAAACTACCTTGATTTTCCATCATTTGAATGGGTGTTTATAAAAAAATTCAATTACTTTTCTAATTAAGTTGTCATCTGTAACTAAATATCGAAGGAGAACTTAATAAAATAGGCATATTTTATAGAATATCATGAAGACATGCATTTTGGTAATTGAAACATCCTTTTTTTTAATGAATTGAAAATGTGGAATAAAGAGGAGAGATTTGACCTGATACATTTCCATAAATCTTCCATCTCTAAATATCTATTTCAAGCTCCCAAGCCTTTATTTCTTTAAGATACTCTCATACTCCTTAGACTCACCTTGGTTGGCTGCTTTTACTACAAACTTTAGAAATTTCTTAAAGGCTTTCTGGTTTCTCATCCACCGAAGTGGAGAGCACACTCCCTAGGCCTTCCAGGATTCCTAGATAATCCTCACTCTAACTAGGAAATATTTCAAGTCTTCTGGTTTTTGATTCACCCCATGGGTGAAGAGCATACTCCCTAGACCATTAATACTCCTAGAACCTAGATAGTCTTTCTTCACAAAAATGCCCTCTATTTATAGGGAAATTCTCCCCTCATGGGCCAAATAGTGGCTATATTATAATAATATTAGAAATATGCTTTGGCCCTATTATGACTTCATCATGTCCTTCAAGGGTTCTCTAGGGGTGAGGTGAGTGACAAAACTCATACTATTGAGGTATAGGATAGTTACAAGGGTGGAACTATTTTTGATAAGCTAGGAGATCCTTCTCCTAACTCCCACCAATATCAGGTATCCACATGAGTACTTCCCAAAAGGTAGGATGACCCATAAGTTATTTAAAAATTCCTTAGTCCTTTTTAGGTCCATCCACATAGGGTCCACTAAATCTACCCATTATTTGTTCTATGGATGTAATTTTGTAAAAGATAATTCCTCAAAATTTATCTTTTACTAGACCTCATAAATAGCCCTTAAGTAATTAATATTTCTTGTTCCTTATAAAATTATTTTATTAGAATTTTGTAGGATTATTTAGGGTCATACCCCTTCTATTAGGCATTAATTGATCCCCAATATCAATTAATATTCTTCAAATAAGGTAGGAGGGTGATGGGTCATGACACACTATCACATCAATCATAAACCAACTTGGGGACAATCAAGATATCGTACCTTCCTCATAAATCAATCAATCAAACAACCATCAACAACCTGGGGGTATTCAAGGTATCACACCTTCCCTAATAGTCGATCAAACAACCATCAACAACCTGGGTATAATCAAGGTATTGCATCTCCCCCTATCAATCAATCAATCAAACATGCAATCAATAAACTTTAAGATGTTCAAGGTATCACACCTTCCCCCACTATCAATCACATCAATCATCAACTAATTTGAATATAATCAAGGTATTGCACCTTCCTCATCAATCAATCAATCAAAAAACCATCAAAAAGTTGGGGGTGTTCAAGGTACCACACCTTCCCTAATAATCGATCCAAAAACCATCAAAAACTTGGTGACAATCAACGTATCACACCATCCCTATCAATCAATCAAACAAACAACCATCAACACCTTAGGTATGTTTAAGGTACCACACATTCCCCACCAACCAATCAAATTAATCAAATCCATTTGATTAGTAAATCAAACACATAAGTAATAAAACAACTTAGGGGTGTTCAAGGTATCACACCTTCCCCAACAATCAATCAAACAATCATCAACAAACTTGAGGATGCTCAAGGTATTGCACCTTTCCCACCAATCAATAAAATCAATTTACTTGGTCAATCAAACACCAAACAACCAAAAAACTCGGGGATAATCAAGGTATCACACCTTCACTCATCAATAATTCAATCAAACAACCATTAACAAATTAGGGTTGTTCAAGGTATCATACCTTCCCCACCAACCAATCAAATCACTCAAATCACATCAAACGATCAATCACACAGGCAAATAATCAAACAAACTAGGGATTTTCAAGGTATCACACCTTTCCCACCAATAAATCAAATCAATTAAAAATCTCAATCAATCTATCAAACAAGCAAAAAACTCAACCAATAAAATAACTCGGGGGTGTTTAAGGTGTCACACCTTCCCCATCAATCACATTAAATAAGCATCAACCAACTTAGTGGGGTTCAAGGTATCACACCTTCCCCATAAATCACTCAATCAATTAATCAATCAAGCACAAGGATCAATCAATCAAATAATTATCAACCAACTTGGGGGTGCTCAAGGTATCACACCTTTTCCCATCAATCACATTTAATCATCAATCACCTTGGGATTGTTTTAGGTATTGCACCTTCCCCACCAAATAAGATCAAAATCCAATCAATAAAACAATATTAATCCAATTTGGGGTGTTTAAGGTATAACACCTTCCCCACTAGCCACATAAAGCAATCAACCAACCTTGGGGTGTTCAAGGTATCACACCTTCCCCAACAATCAATCAAGAAATCAACCAACTTGGGTATGTTCAAGGTATCACACCTTCTACATTAGTCACATCAAGCAATCAAGAAACTTGGGGATGTTTCAGGTATCACATCTTTCCCACCAAACAAGATCAACACTCAATCAATAATCAAACTATAATTAATCATTCAATCAAGCACTTTACCTCATCATCCAGACTTTGGTATTGTTTTATCAATACCAACACACATTCAACCAACAAATCAATGATTAGGTTCAAAAGGTTACGTCCTTTTGTCAAAGGTTGCACCCTTTACCTCGCATTCACATTCACTCAACAAATCACTTGCCAGACTCAAAATATTACATTATTTTGTCAAAGGTTGCACCCTTTGCCTTGCATTCACATCTCTCAATAAATCAATGGTTAAGTTCCAAATATTGAGTCTTTTAGTCAGAGGTTGTGCCCTTTTCCTTGCCATCTCAAAAATCAAATTTCAACTCAAAGGCTCCAAAGGAACCAAACACCTTTGGTCACATTCCAGTTCAAAGGCTCCAAAGGCACCAAACCCTTTTGGTCACATTTCAATTCAAAAGCTCCAAAGGCACTAAACCCCTTTGGTCAAAATCAAATTTCAATTCAAAGGCACCAAACCCCTTTGGTCAAAATCAAATTTTAGTTCAAAGGCTCCAAAGGCACCAAACTCCTTTGGTCACATTTCCATTCAAAGGCTCCAAAGGCACCAAACTCCTTTGGTCACATTTTCGTTCAAAGGCTCCAAAGGTACTAAACTCCTTTGGTCACATTTCAATTCAAAAGGCTCCAAAGGCACCAAACCCCTTTGTTCAATATTTTCCATTTCAGTTCAAAAGGATCCATGAACACCAACCCCTTTGGTCAAATTTAAATTTTATTTCAAAGGCCCCAAAGGCATTGAACCCCTTTGGTCAGCATTTTTCATTTTAGTTCAAAATATCCAAAGGCACCAAACCCCTTTGGTCAACATCTAGAATAACTCTTCCTATCCCACAATAGCTTAGGATTTAATTTCTTGCCTTAGATTAACTTTAGTCTAGGCTTTACTTTCTTGTCTTAAATCAGCTAGTCTAAATCCTTGAGTAATCCTTGTACCTAGTAATATACTCTAGCCACCTGGTGGTTGCAGTGACGGGTTATCCATGCAATCCAATATTATGATCATATTACCATAAGGACACTCATCATCATTAATTAGCACTTTTTAATCATGTACGATTCCTATTTTTGTAGAATAGCTTTTCTTTCATGCTTAGAGTCCCATTCTACTCGAGCAAAAGTGGAGCACCATTTTGCTCAGGCAAAAGCAGAGTCATATATTAGAGCCCCATTCTGCTTGGGCAAAAGTAAAGTCATAGATTAGAGTCCCATTTTTCTAAGACAAAAATAGAGTCATAGATTAGAGTCCCATTTTGCTCGGGAAAAAGTAGAGTCATAGATTAGAGCCCCATTCTACTCGAGCAAAAGTAGAGTCATAAATTAGAGCTCCCATTCTACTTGGGTAAAATCAGAGTCATAGATTAGAGCCCCCATTATGATTGATAAAAAGTAGAGTCATATATTAGAGCCCCATTTTGCTCGAGCAAAAGAAGATTCATAGATTATAGCCCCATTCTGCTAAGGCAAAAGCAAAGATATAGATTAAGTTTTCTTTCATATTCATAAATTCAATTATATTACAGAGACATATATTAGATTTACTTTTATAGATTAGATTTACTTTCATGCAATTTACTACTTTCATAGATTAGATTTACTTTCATGTAATTTCCTACTTTCATAAATTAGATTTCCTTTCCTATCATCGATTAGCTAGCCCATATCCTTGAGTGAACCTCATACCTAGTGATCTACTCTAGTCCCTTACCGATTGCAGTGACTGGTTATCCATGCAATCCATTAGGATGGGTAGCTTACCATAATGACACTTGTTTCAAACACAAAATAAAAACAAACACATGCACCATCATGACAACAAATAATCACCAGCACAAGTACACAATTGGATTTAATTTATCCAAAATTAAACTGAGAAAGGGTATACCAAGTTACTTACTGGTTCTGCACTCCCTCCATCCTCCATCACTAAAAAGAAAAAATAAACCTCATCCACAACACAACCACCTACAAATTTCATCCATTCAACCAATACCCATTCTCGATCAGGTCAATCACCTCGTCGTTGTCATCCACTTTATCTTCTATCAACTCACTTGCTTGAGGGGGTAGACAATACCAACAATATTTCATCTCAAACAAGATCAATACACAAACACCCATTTTTGGACTCAACATCTATCCAAGAACCTTATCTATGACTAATCATACACCCTACTCTATCAGGTCTAAATGCAGGATTTCTCTTCTGTGCACAAACTCTAATCAAATCTAAGTGGCTACATGATAGGCCAATGTCTATAAGGGTTTGCATACCTTATGCTATAATCAAGGTGGCAATGTTGATCGACCACTTATAATTGATTATAGCATCATGATAACACTTACCATATGACTAGTTCATTTGCCAAAACCAAAGCACTCATCAATTTCTCAATGACAAGCTTCAAAGACATTCGTCGCCTCCATCACTGGATCATCATACATTGATCTGAATTTGGGGTAGTAAAACGTCCACCTTTCCCAAGCACAAAATTCACATCCATCATTCATTCAATCCACACAACTACAGGTGTCATTTATTTTTACATTGCATTGTGTTTTCACACAACACAATACAAAAAGGGGCATCTATAGACACCAAAATCAAGTATCTTAAATGTTAATTAATTAATCACAATTAATTAGTATATTTAATATTAATTAAATTTAATTATATTAAATTTAACATTCATTCACCTAAGTATTAATTAATCAATTAATTAATTGGTTAATTACTACCTAGGCTACACAACCACTCACCCCTCCTCACGGGAACATTCACCCTTCCATCCCCCTTCCACGTCATCTCCACTTCACTCCAGTTCCACCTCACATTCCCCATTTCGGTTACGTACAAGAAAGGATCACCCTTTTCCACAAATGAACTTTAGTTTACTACACATGTCATAACTTGTAGTTGCACCTCCATCCGCACATTGGATATTTCCAATATGCATGCAATTCCAACATGCACACACAGTTCAAACATGCACATTTAAATTAATATACATATTTAATTTAAATGCACAAATAATTCCAATATGCACACACAGTTCAAAAATACACAATTAAATTAATATACATTTAATTTAAATACGCACGCAATTCCAACATGCACATTTAAATTAAATATACACATTTAATTTAAATACACACATAATTCCAACATGCTCACATAGTTCAACATACACATTTAAATTAAATATACACATTTAATTTAAATGCACAAATAGTTCAAACATGCATATGGATAGACATGCATATTTAATCCACATGCACTTTTAGTTCAACAGACACTTTCAGCTCAATATGCATATCTTATTCAATGAACAAATCGAAACAATGCATCCATTTCAAAGTTGCACACTCATTCTTGGTGATAACTCTAAGGTGTGCACTTCTGGTGATATCTCCAAGGTAATTTTGTCCTCCTTTGCAAGCATGCATTCTTCAAGATAATATCAATGCAAAGGGGAAACATCAGTTGACACCACTTAACTGGTTGAGTCACCACCTCATCCATTCCTCCCAAAAATTCTATAAATGCATCCTCTCCTCCTTCATGAAGCATGAGGATGGAACACATACGTTGATGAAACTCTAAGCTGACTTCACATCAATTTCCCAAGTTATCACACTACCATCCTCGTCCTGTGCCAAACACCGATCACAACATTTCGTAGGCCCAAATTAAACTTTTGACAACAACAAGACACCACAAATTATAGTTGTCTAATACTAAATGATCTTTGTTTGCGGTTGTCAAACCTCCAAATGGTCGGCATCCAACCTACGTGGAGATTTTGAGAAATAGCATGGCACTACAAAATAACAACAACAATCGCAAGGAAGGTAAGATTGGTCTATTTTACTTTCCTTACATGCTTTAGCATTCATTTACTACATTTCAATTTATTCTTCTGAATATAGGCCTCACTTTGAGAGACCCAATATATATTATTAATACTTTGTACTTTATTTGTACATATGTACACAAGTTTGAAGCTAGCGGATCTAGACACCAATCTAGATCAATTTGATCCACCATATTTAGATGCAAATCTATCAGATATAGCTCTCAACAGTAGCAGGATACTCCCACAATCCACGGTTGTCTAACCTCGAATGATCTCATCACTCAATTGGCTAGATGTAAATGATCATTAGACTCAATAATCGACCCCCTTGATGACTAGCATCCAAACATCATCCACCAGATCCAAACGATCATGATCTAGATCCAACACACATCCAAGTAGCAGATCAAGCGGATTTAATGCATATTTGGATCATCACATCCAATAGACCCATATCTAGCTAAGCGATGGTCACAAGAAACCTGTCCATCAATTATTGTAGCGAAAAAGGACACATGCACCATCTAATGTTGTAAAAAGGGAATCAATCCATCATACATTTGTATAACCCTGCAAGGATATGATTATAATCAAAAGAGGACGAAGGCATATATAATACATATATTTCCTACTTTATTTATTTTTATGGTGCATATTTTTATTGTCTACATGTTGTACTCCAAGGCTTCCCATGATAAAATGAGATTACCTAAAATGCATCTACCCCTCTAAAAATTAGTTTGCTTAGACCTCACAACTTGTTGTGACCCAAGGCTAAACCAATGAGCTAAAGCCTTAGCCATGATCTATTATTCAATACTTAATAGGATAATTGACCTCCATCTCCTAACCTTATCTCTATTACTACATTTTGGAATCAATTTAATTAACCCCCGATTAATAACACTACCAAAAGAGACTGACTTTCAACTTTATTTTACATTATAAACAAATCCTACCCAATAAAATCTCTCATTTCACAAAAAAACTTAGTAGGCAAATCGTCAAGTCTAGGTGCCTTACCTTTAGGCATAGAACCAGGGCATCCTTCAACTCTTTAAAAGAAAGAGTATTGTCCAACAAAATATTTTGTCTATTTGAAAGCTTAGTAGGAATACAACCAACAAATCTAAATCTAGTAATGGGGACAAGATCAAGAGTATCATTAACTTCCTCTAAAATATTCTACAAGTGAGAAAGAAAAACCTATGTAATGCCATCAATATCAATTATCAACTTTCCATAACCATTCATGATTTTAGAAATGTGTTATTTCCTATGATTATGATTTATCAAGTTTAGAAAACAAGGATCCTTTATCCCCCAAATTAATACTTTGAATTATGGTCCTTGATTTGGTACTTTATGTCGTATATCGCTCCAAATAAAGTGCCATTAATTTGTTGCAACAACCTTTTCTTGCCACAATATTGAAGATGGGTCCTTGACAAGAGCTTGTTTGACCCTAAGAAGAGCAATGCTAATAGTTTTTTTTATCATGTCTATGAGATTTTATTTTATGTTTATCATATCCTCTAAGGAAATTAGCATGTCGCAAAATTGCCTTGACCATTCATCATTCCCTCCAGCCTTTCCTCCTTACATCAAAATAACATTAATCCTAGGATATACTTTTGGTCATTAAGAAAGTATTCAACTAGTAGGGAAGACAATCCATACTTCTTTATGCCTCGCCAATATTAAGCATGCAAGTATTGGAAAATGGTCCAAAATAATAAAACTATAATCACATAGGATCCTATTTATTGAGATAAAATTATTAATAGAATAAACCTCTACCAAATAAATCTTATCCAACCTATTAGATTTAGATTCCTAACCTTACCTTCGATTATGCTAGGAAAGCCAAGATGAATTATCATCCTTAGAGGGATAATTAAGTACATCAAACACACCCAAGTTATTCCTACAAGCTACTCATTTATTGAATTCATTCATAGAAAAAGGTAAGATTGAAGATTGCCAACTTCTATCTTTATTAGACTTGGTCATATTAACATCATCCACAAGAATCTAATCAATAATAGATATGTTAAATCCTAATCCTTCTTTATCGGGACATAGTGAAGGATTATTTATTGGTGGTAGTGGAATAGTCTAGGGTAAAACAATACATACCTTATAAAATAAATGCAACATCTCTCACCCTGATTTCAAAAAAGAAGGATGCAAAATTGTTTGATTATTTTAGGCCCATAAGCCTATGTCATATGACATAATATTCTCTCTAAAGTGACGGTGAATTGGTTAAAAACACTATTAGACAAAATTATTTTAAAAGAGCAAGGAGGATTTGTGAAAAGGAGACAAATTTTGGACAGGATCATAGTAGCTCATGAAGTTATGCATTCAACAACTTCAAGAAAAAAGAGAGCAATGATCTTAAAACTTGATATGAGTAAAGCCTATGATAGTGTTAAATGTTCTTTTTATAATATTAGAAAAGTTTGGATCTAGGAAGAAATGAGTCAAATGGATTAAAGCTGGTGTCTCTAGAGTTTCATATTCAGTGTTGGTCAATGGATTAATAACCAATTCTTTTAAAGCTAAGAGAGGTCTTAGATAGGGAGATCCTCTATCACCATATATGTTCATTATTATGGCAGATGTATTGGGTAGGAACTTGAAGAAGGCCATATTTTATGTGCTAATAAGTGGACCTAAGGCTACTAATAACATTGACAACATCATCCATCAACAATTTGTAGATGATACAACCCTTTTGGGAGAGCAAGGATAAATGAGGCCAGAGCTTGGAATAACTTATTAAAGGAATACGAAAGAGCATCAAGGCAAAAAGTTAATAAGACAAAATCCAAAATTTACTTCCTAAACACCCCAACTAGAATCAAAGTAGGGATTTGATAGTTACTTCAAATGGATGAGGTAAATTTGAGAACTTATCTAGGGATGTCTTTATTTGAGGGGAGAATGTGGATAGAATTATGGAATCTAGTTATAAGTAAATTTTAGAATAAACTACCAATATGGAAAGGTAGATGGTTATCATTAGCAAGAAGAGTGCAAACTGTAGCACCCTAAAATTGGTGCAGTAAAACCTTAAATAATTACAATTACTCTAGTAAATATTCAAATTCAAATTTTAACCCCCAAAACCGCTTCCAAACCGCCGTTTAACCCGTTTCCTCCTTTCCCGCGCCATTTTTAGAGTTTGTTTTGACCGTTTGACGATATCGTCGCCGATCAAACGATATCGCCTCAGATCGGATGATTTCGTCTGGACTAGGACGTCCGTACGATCTTGTCCCAAAACTAATTTTTCTCAATTAGCCTCTATTCCAACGACGTCTCTAATCCGGCGTAAGCGTGTCTGCGCCGTTAGAGACCCTCCCCGTTGGAGATCTCCCAAATTGGGATGATCTCCAACCTCCTAACCTCCCTCCTAAGCCTATTTAAACTTAGGACTCCCCCTTGGCATCCCCCTGGCTGAAATTTCCTGTAACTTGACTTTACACGCACTAAAACATCCTGAATTACCATCTGCACTTGTCCTATCCAAATTTTGTTGCAGGAACCTTAGTATTCTTCAGCCGGAGCAAGCTCAGTTCGTCATGGACGATCCTGTTCAATTCGAGATGATTTCATACCAATCCGAGACGATCTCGACTACAATCTGCATTGGGGGCAATCAGTGCCTAGAGTTTGCATTTTTCTCTTCTCATCTGCTGTTTTATTCTGCATCTAGTCAGTTTATTTATTATTTTTTGCTATTCTGCATCTTGGAGTTCACCCATGTAGTTTAATTGCATAATAAAATCATGATTAACTATTAAAATGTTGCAACTTACTTGCATTTCTATTCGAGATTATCTTATTAACATCCTTATTGTCATTTTACATCATTATCCTCTATTAGCATTGCTGTATTTTTTGTATTTTGTGCCTATTTCTCTGTTTGTAGGTCTCTGACGAATTCGTCTGACGAATTCGTCAGATCTCGTACGATCCCGCAGGTCGGAGACGATCCCGTCAAATTCCAGACGATCCTGTCTGCTTCAAGAATCAAAACCTCCATCAAACATCCGGATCAGGTATGGCTCTGTAATTTAGCTTTTTCTCTCTGTTTCTTGTTTAAAATCTGTTTGTTGTATTTCATTTAGTCTGCATTTTCATAATAGAACAACTTAGATTCATTTGGCCAAACCTAGGACTCGAATGTTTAAAGATAAAACTGAACACATTAAACACATTCCCAACCTAGGCGTGGAAACTGCCATTCAAACGTTTCCCGGTGAACCCACCATCCATCGAAAAATCACCATAATACACCTCCCCCGAGAGGCGGGACCTTCGCAAGGCCTCTCAGTCCGAGGTACCGTGCCATCCTTTTCCCATCCTCCTTCCGGGCATGGATCCTATAGCCTAAAGGTAAGGATGCAAAAAATTTGGAGCGATACATTTTGGTGAACCCGACGTGAATGCATTTAAAACCTTTTGAAAACAAAAAAAAAAAAAACATAGATGCATTTAAAATCATTTAAAACTAATAAGTTGCATATCATGTTTAGATGGTAGCTCCTAAGAAAATATTAGCAGTTACTATAAATGTTGAAAACCAATTAGCAGCCATAGAAATCAATTATGTGCTTAGTGTGCCTGAAACAGATAGAAACCAACTTTTGTGGGACGAACTTGATAGAAGACTAGGTGTCATTTCATCTAGGTCAACAAAACTTAAACAAATCAAAAGGCTTGTCCTAGATAGAATCCTGGATCCTCATCAACTCGTCTTTTATCATGAACTTCAGAGAGCCTGCCATAGATGGTTAGCTTATAGGAGAGCTCTTGTGTCTTCAAAATTTTTCACCTTCGAGGAATACCTCAAGAACGCAGCTATGGTACACCAATTTCTAGTTCATATAGAATCCCAAGAAACTAATCTTATGATTAGAAGAAGATGGAATAGAACTCCTAGAGCTATGTTGTATCGTGAATATTGCCGTGAGAATTACTATTATCAACCAGAATCTGAAATACATGGTATCACTATAGCCCTTTTCATTAAATTCTTGAAAGAAAATTTTCAATTTGAAGAAGAACACTTCATGACTCCTGAAGAACTTGAGCCCATTAATGACATTTATAAATTATTTATAGAAAACTAGATCATTGCTTTCATTATTATTTCTTGCATTTATTGTGTTGTTTGTTATCTTTACAATATTGATTAAACAAAAAAAAAACAAGAAAAACTAAAAAACATAACAAAAACCAAAACATTTCATTTTAAATATTGTAGTAGGTATATAATTAATATATACCTCTTAAGCTTGTTGCATATATATATATATATATATATATATATATATATATATATATATATATTATATTGCTGAAATCTAAGTTAAGCACAATGCCTAAACTTAGGAATGGTAAACAAACCGAAGGAGAAGAAGAAGATTGGTTAGGAGACAAAACAAGAAACCCAAATGTCCTTCCCGAGGATCCAATCCCGAAGAAGAAACTCTAGACCAGCAAGACGATGAGCTTGTTGTAGATGAACAAGAAGAAAATGTTAAAGAGGATGGATCCTCATCCCCTAGAGTAGCTCCAGATGGAACTATTGCTTTTGATAACTTAGATCATTTCTGGAAATTTTTCAATAATAACATTGGTGCTCTTAATATGGCAGTTCATATTGATAAAGGGCAAATTAGTGACACTCAAGCAGCCATGGAACATATGTTTGATGTGCACACTAATCCCTTGTCTTTTATTGATCAAGAAAGTGATAAGGTCTGGACCATCCAATAGAGATATGGTCACTATGATTCAAAACATGCCAAAACAATAGGTTACCCAACCTCCTAAGGAACCCGTTATTGAGCCTAAAATCATTCCCACACAAAAGAAAACTTCCTTCACTGCTTTACTTCGCCAAACTATTGATCAATATGCTTCAAGTAAACAAAAATCTAAAATGAAGCCAAACACCAATTTTCAACAATCTGGGATACAACATAATACAACTTCAAAATTTCTTCATAACACCTTTCCTACCAACAATTTACACAATAGCAATATAGCATCTAATCTTCATGTCCCTCCATCATATGCTCACAAATCCCATATTAATGCCCTACCGAACCAATATGGTGGGCAAACTAGTAATCTGGAAGCCATGGTGAAGCAGTTAGCTTCCCGCATGGACCAGATAGATCCCTACCGTCCCTCGTACAATTATCGAGAGATATGTAGTCAACCTTTGGATCCCATAGTTGTAGCACAACCGTACTCTAAGCATTTTCCCATGCCCATACTGCCTATATATAAAGGAACCGAAGATCCCATAGAGCATCTTCGCATGTTTAGGATAGCATGTCATGATATATCACATGATGACTTGCTATTACTAAAAATGTTCCCAAAAAGTTTAGGTGGAATGGCATTAGAGTGGTACTATCAATTGCCCACTCATTCTTTGAGAAATTTTGAAGAAACAACTAAATCTTTTGTCCATCAATTTAGTGCCTACATCGAGAGGCATGTAACCATTAAAGATTTATACAACTTAAAACAAGACAAAGATGAATGTTTTGCTGATTTCTTAGCTAGATGGAGGCAGTTGATAGGAAAACTGCACTTTGTGCTACCTTATAGGGAAATGTTGGACATTTTTATCAATAATTTGCAAGAACAAATATCTTATGAGTTATCAACTACTACTTTAACTACCTTCGATCAAGCTATAGATTTAGCTCGAAGAGTAGAAGATGCCCTCATTAGGAGAGGCCAACTTAGGAAGAAGGATGATGAGAAAACATCCAAAAATCAATATAAAAACAAACAAGTCATAGGTGACGGAGTCACTGACAACAAAAATGTTGCTAATATCAATGCAACGAAGACAACAAAAAAATTTATATTGAAACCTCCTGATAAACCTCCTCGAGAATTTACTAGATTGAATCAACCATTATCAACTATTTTACCTCAATTACTCGAAAGAGGTTTGATTCAATTACCACCTATCCGAGAACCTGATCCAACCATACCCGGATACAGAGCTGACTTACACTGTGATTTCCATAGAGGACCTGGACACTCTACCAATGCTTGTAAAAGGTTAAAGCATAAAATACAAGATCTGATTGATAATAATGAAATGGAGGTGCAAGCTTTCCAACCTAAACAAAATGCTCCTAATAATGCTCAAAAGAACATTCCCCAAAATCAAAATCAAAATGCTAATCAATCATTAGACATATTTCAACATCCTTTACCAAGACATGGTAAAGAGGTGGCCAATCAAATTGAGCATCATAATGTTCCTCCTCCTACCCGATATGTAGGGACTATTAGCGGACAATTACCTATTCAGGATCCTCAAACATTTGACACAACCTTATCCTTGGTCACGACCAGGCCCCTACATAATTCTCAAACTCCGGATCCTAGTGATGTAGAATCAGATACCGAAAGTGAAATAGACATCACCTCAAACCAATCGAATAGTTCTGAAAATGAATCAGATCCTATTCAACCCATCACAGATGCTATGGTTCCATAAGAACCATTTCCTAGAAGAGTTACTACTCGACCCTCTTCTAATCAATTCCTCCCTAATGAACAAGCCATAAACGCTCAACCGAGACCAGTTCAACATCTTCAATATAACATTGTAGGTACCATTGGAGTCGTTACCCGACAACAAGCTCAAAATTCTCAACAAGAACCAAACCATAATGATGGATCAGCTCCATTTGTTTTGAAAAATCCCAATAAAGGGAATCATGCTCCTAATGTTCAACCTAAACCCCCTTACAATATTAATGAGCAATTATCCAATACTACAGCCATAATTTCCCTTTTGGATTTATTAAGATCTTCTCCTACCCATAGGGATGAGTTAATGCTTACATTAAGCCAAATGATGGTACCTCAAAATATTCAACTCGAAGCCATGGCCAATACTATCATCACTAGAGAAGTCGATTGTATTGACTTCCGGGATAAAGATATCCCACAACACAGCTTTACATAAGGATAATCCCTTATATATTACTGCTCTAATTGGAGATGTAGCTGTTAAACGAGTCCCGATTGATAATGGTTCATCTCTAAACATTTGCACTTTTGACTTCTACCAACGGTTTGGCTTTAGAAGTGATGAAATGAAGAAAACTGACATGATCATAAAAGCTTTCAATGACGAAACACAAGAAACATGTGGAGTTATTACCATCCCATTGCAAGTTGGTCCTAGAACCTTAGATACGACCGTGTTTATTGTACATTGCCCCGCATCGTACAATATACTCTTGGGTCGTCCTTGGATCAATGCAATGCGGGTTGTCCCATCCACTTTACACCAATGTGTTAAATTCGAATTTAAAAATCAGTTGGTCACTATCCATGGTGATCCTAGACCCTTTGATATGTGTGCTTTGGCAGAACCTCGTTGGAGTGCAATTTTGCCCTGCTCTGTCATCCACACATCCTAATTCTTATTTTTCATCTAAAACTATGAAACGCACTCCCATAGCTTCACCTATTTCTCCTCCATTCATTTCACCCTCATATATAGATCAACAATCTTCTAAACAAACCACTCTAGAACCTCAAAAAGATCTTCAATCCACAACCAATCCTTCATGTTCTATCCCTATAATTTCAAAACCTATAGACCCATTCATTAACACTTCCACATTATCAACATCTATCATACCTTCCACATCTAAAGATATAGGGAATGATCCTTCTACATCTTATGCTCTTTCTGATGAACTTTTACCAGATTTATCCACAATCTTAATATCAAAAAAACAAATGCTTCTATGCAAAATTCTATTCTTTTAAATAACTTGCCACCATCTCCTCGTACTTTGGGCCTCCCACAACCCATGGGAAGTACTTACCAAGTCGGGAGTTGTGCCTTCATTTATAAAGGATATGACTGGGGAAGAATACCCCGAAATATCAAAACTCATCATGATGGATATGCTCGGTGTTATTTTACTAATGAGTATATTAAAGCTAAACCCATAATGATTAAAATGGGATATAAAGGGAAAGGCTTGGGACCTTTCCAAAATGGCATGAAAGAACCTATCGAGGTAGAACCGTGGCCTGCCCACTGTGGTGTGGGCCTATTTCCTAGTAAGGGTCAACCCTTTCCTTTTGAAGATGATGATCAACTCATATGTTATCAAGATTATTTGGATGGGCGTGATGATTTGCCTCTAAAAAATCAGCCATTTACATGTAACATGCTATCCATAGCTTACCCTGAATTGATTGCTGACTCCGATGAGGAGTTGGAAGGAGATATCTTCCACGATGTCTCCGTTGAAGAGATGTTACACAATGGATTTTATTTTGATGGTTCTATACCAACTATAGCCCAGCTTGAGGCCACTAATCCTCAAGATGAATTATCCAACTTAACCTTAAAATAATTACAAGAATTGGGCGTCTCACCCGCCCCACCTAATTTTGAAAGAGATCTACACATGGAAGTCGAAAACGTCATTAAAGTTAACATTGGAACCGAGGATAATCCTCACATAATCAATATTGGGTCAGAATTAAGTCAAGAAAAACAAGAGCAATACATTGCATTCCTTAAAGAATATGAAGATGTCTTCGCTTGGACATATGAAGATATGCCGTGTCCTGGACCCTTCCGTAGTCATGCATCATCTAGTAGTCCATCCGGATGCTAAACCCGTTAAACAAAAACTTAGAAAAATGCATCCCAAAGTGGCCCTGCTAGTCAAAGGGGAGTTAGAAAAACTCCCGAATGTTGTTTTTATACAAGCTATTGATTATGCTGAATGGATCTCAAATGTAGTTCCAATCACCAAGAAAGAAGCTACCAAAGTTAGGGTTTGCACAGATTTTAGAGATATTAACGCTGCATGCCCTAAAGATGATTTTCCTCTTCCAAACATGGATCAAATCATTGACTTTACTGTCGGGAGTGGGATGATGTCCCTAATGGATGGATTCTTCGATTATAATCAGATCAGGATAGCTCCCGAAGATCAGGCTAAAACAGCCTTTATTACCCCTTGGGGTACCTTTTGTTGGAAAGTGATGCCATTCGGCTTAAAGAACGCAGGTGCAACCTATCAACGAGCTATGACTTATATTTTTCATGATATGATGCATGATATCCTACATGATTATGTAGATGATATTATAGCTCGCTCTATTAATGAAGATAACCATTTAGATGATTTGAGAAAAGTTTTTAATCGATTAAGAGAATATCTTATTCGATTAAATCCAGCCAAATGCATATTCGGAGTTAAGTCCGATAAGCTATTAGGGGTTATAGTTTCTTTACGTGGCATCAAAATTGACCCTCTCAAGATTGCGGCTATCACTGATATGCCCGCACCTACCAATATATCTGAGTTACGAAGTTTACAAGGTAAGCTTCAAGCTATCCGTCGCTTCATCGATAAGTTGGCAGACAAAACCGGTCCCTTTCTTAAGCTCCTTAAGAAGGATGTCCCTTTTAATTGGGACGACGAATGTAAAGAAGCTTTTGAACTTCTCAAACAATACCTCCTTAACCCACCTGTGCTTTCACCACCTAGACCTGATCGCCCATTTCTCCTATATATTTCAGCTTCAGATTCTACCTTAGGAGCTATGTTAGCTCAGCTTGATGATGCGAAGAGAGAACGTGCTAATTATTATATTAGCCGAACCTTCATCAGTTATGAAACCCGCTACACAACATTAGAAAAACTATGTCTAGCAGTCGTATTTTCTACGCAAAAATTATGCCATTATATGCTCAGTCAAAAAACCTATGTCATTGCTAAATATGATCCCTTGAGGTATCTCATGAGTCGACCTTATTTATCGGGTCGTACAACCAAGTGGGTTCTTGCTCTAAGCGAGTTTGACCTCACATTCATAGGACAAAAGTCCGTTAAGGGTCAAATCATAGCAGATCAATTAGTCGCTGCACCCTTAGAGTCTACCCATCCCCTCATCATTGAGTTTCCTGATGAATGCCTTCAATTAGAGGCAGACCATATTGAACAATGGTCCTTATACTTTGATGGAGCCCGATGCATGAGTGGGGCTGGTGCGGGTATTATTTTAATATCCCCACAAAAACATCTTATTCCTCTGTCCTTCAAATTAACATTTGCTTGCACCAATAATATTGTTGAATATGAAGCTCTAATCCTTGGATTACGAGCTGCCTTGGCGCTAAAAATTAAACATCTGTTAGTTTTTGGTGATTCTCAACTTGTCATAAACCAAATTAATGAAGTTTATCAGACTAGAGATGATAAACTGTGCCCATATAAAGCCTATGTTTTACAATTAATGTCTCTATTTGATCAAGTTACCTTGGAAGCTATTCCTCGAACTTGCAACCGTGCAGTCGATGCTATGGCCGCAATCGCATCTCTCCTCGCCCTTGGAGTTAGATGACGAATATGCCACTATCATTATTCGTCGACTCCAGGAACCCGCTTCAAATAAGTCATGCTTAGAACCTTTGGATGTGTTTCTAATCAATGAAACTACTCCTGAACCTTGGTATACGGATATATTTGATTTTCTTCAAAATGGGACTTTCCCCACCAATTCTAATAGAAACCAAGCATCGGTTATTACGTAGACGAGCAAGTCGATTTGTAATAATTGGCAATACTTTGTATAGGAGATCTTTTGAAGGTATCCTATTAAGATGTTTGAATTTAGAAGAATCCAAATCAGCCTTGAGTGAAGCCCACGATGGATCTTGTGGAGGACACTTCAGTGGTAGTGTCATTGCTAAAAAGCTCCTTAGGATAGGATACTTTTGGCCTACCATGGAGAATGATGCACATGAGTATGTGCGCCATTGCGACAAGTGCCGAAAACATGCCGACCTTGTCCATGCGCCTCGCACAAGAACTGCAGGCTATTTCATCTCCTTGGCCCTTTTCAAAATGGGGCTTAGACATTATTGGCAAAATTAATCCTGTGTCATCTGATGGACACAAATTCATCATAACCGCCACCGAGTATTTCACGAAGTGGGTTGAAGCTATGCCTTTAGCTTCCTGCACTGGCACACAGGTCTCTAAATTTATTTTCAATCAAATCATTTGTAGGTTCGAAATTCTTGCAAATCTCATCTCTGATAATGGAACTTGTTTCAAAAATAAAGATGTCAAGAAATTATGCCAAAAATATAAGATTCAACATCGCTGGTCCACTCCCTATTATCCTCAGGGTAATGGTCAAGCATAAGCATCTAACAAAACCTTAATCAAAATTCTCAAAAGATTGGTCAATAAATCTGGCCGTGACTGGCACATTCAATTATATCCAGCCTTGTGGGCCTATCGAACTAGTGTTCGAACCCCCACTGGAACTTCACCTTTTGTTTTGGTTTATGGTGCTGAAGCCGTTTTTCCCTTTGAATTAGAAGTTCCTTCTTTGGCTCTACTACTTCAAGATACCGAAGTAGGAGATGAATATCGAGCCGGCAGACTCACCAACTGGAACTCCTAGATGAAAAGTGCATCAATGCTTTGGAGCATCTTCGTGCCTACCAAAACAAGCTTTCGTCATCGATCCTTTGAGATCGGCGACCTTGTTTTAAAAGAAAATCAAAAAAATACTAATGCAACTAAAGACCTTAAAGGTAAATTTGAGCCCAACCGGCTTGGACCATACATTATCACCGCTAAATTTGAATCGGGAGCATACAAATTAGCTACCTTAGATGGTAAATATTTAAAAGAACCTATGAATATTATGCATCTTAGGCGATATTACGCATAAAATTTAGTCATTTCATCATTTGTACATATTTTGCATGTTGTCTTATTTTAAAAATATATCAAACTATTTACACAAAAACAAAAACAAACAAAAATAATAAAAATAAAAAAAAGCAATATTCTTGACTCTTTCGAAACCAAAACAAAATAAAGAAGAAAGAGAGAGTCAACATTCTCAAACTTCTCAAAAAAGTATTTGTATATATTTCTTCTTACAAATGTTGCAGTTATATATTTCAAATTATTTTGGATAAATTAGCATTTATTTGGAATCCCTCACTTTCACAAACACAAAATAAATATCTTGATTTTTATCTGGCATGATTACTAATCTCTCTTATATCAAAGTCCACAAAATTCAATTAAATAAAGTTTGAGCACAGAGAATTGATCTTGTTATTTACTTAAACCAAGCACATCCTTTCACAATAAAATGATTATATTTGTAATGTCCATGCTATGCTACATAGTAGAAGTGGTTTCTTGAGCGAAAAGTTTCCCCCGCTATCCTATCATGCACATGGTCTAGAATATTTGAGAATTGGCAAAAGGACAAGCTCACCCCTACCCGTAATAAAAATCCCTTGCTCTACAGCTAATCCGAGCAAGTATCCCTAGCATAGGAAGAAAAGCAAAGTTCAAGAAAAAGAGAAAAAAGAAAAATGTTATTTTATATCATTACAACAATGTTTCAAGCATTATCTCAAAAATCAAGCAAAAATACAAAAGAAAAGCAAAAGAAAGCAAAAGCAAAAGCAATAAAATCCCTCTCCCTACCCTTTGAAAAGAAAAGAAGGGTTGATGAGCTTGAATCCCTGGAATTCTCAATTATTCAAAAATTGTGAGGTAAGCCCCATAACAGGTGGTTTGTGCCCAACCCGCTTGGCCTTGGGTAACTCCTAGCGTGGCGATATGTCTGTCACATTAGCGACCTTCTTTTGTACAGACCTATGCTTGCTTATGGATTAGCTAGCTCTTGATAATCCGACTTACATAGTAGTCTGGTATGGTTATATGCATCTAAATCATGGTTAATGAACACTTATTTGGTTCATTCAAATCACTTGTATCAAATTATCTTGCTCAAAATTGGTAAACGAACATAGCAATTGCACACACATTTGTATTTGAGAGATTTTGTGTATCATTATGATAAATCAAGATTGGAAATGAACTCACATACGCACATGGGATTCCTTATAAATCTAACTTTTGTCTTTAAGATACTTTGAAATATTTTTTGCAAATCGTTTGGAATAAATTCATTTTCTTCTTTGAAGAACAGTTGTTTAGTATAAAGACAACTATATGCATTATCAAAAATCAAAATCATCTTCATAACATACAATCAAGTTACATCTATATATAACTTTTGACTTTCGCGACGATGGTATAGTTCCAAAACTAAAATTGGAATTTTATGACTAGCGTAAGTCCTCATCTTCATATTTTTTGACTATTTTCAAAAATTAAAAATCAACCATGCAATAAAACAATCTATTTTCTTCTTTGATTTTTGTGATGATGGTATAAGTCTATACCTAAATATTCTATGCCTAGCGCAAACCATTATACCAATTTTATTCTCCATTCATTTAAAAATCATAAAAACCATATGACTTAAATCATTATGTTATACAATTATGCTTTAAAACAAACAAACACCTATCACTATTTCATGTCATTATGTCAATATGCAAATTTGCAATGATGGTATAATTCCTAAGGAATTATCTAAAAAATTTATCACACTTAGGAATTTATGCCTAGTAAAAATCATTTTAAAATATTTCATGCATAATATTTTCATGAAAAGTCTGAAAACAAAATCATCATCATCATCATTTGCATCATCACACCAAAGTCTTAAGACATTCTCTTAAGCACCCTTTTACTTTTAGCAATATTTCTATACTGGGATTAGCTTGACGACCGAGTGAGCGGCGACTCCATGAAATGGTCTATAACAGCGACAATGTCCTTTGAAATTATTGTTAAAATTCCCTTTTATTTTTTATCAAATTATCATCATAACAACCAATTTGTTACATCGATTATTTCATTTAAATTTTTAAAGCATGACATTTAAACCATAATATTTTCCAACGACATAATTACATGAATCATCAAATCAATCACACCAAAACATTAAAAGCATCATACAAACGCATAAGACAAGTCATATGATCAAAAAAATATCTCATCTATATATATATATATATCAAATATATGTACATCATATCAAAAATATATTGGCCTCATCTGCTCTCTCCTGCCGTGACCTTATGCTGCCTCAATGGCTGCCTGGCGTCGCCTCCCCATTCGATGCACAACTGCGTGAATCGGACCCTGAGCCCTCGTCATCGAAGAAGGGTGGATGCCTGTGTACTAGGCATCATAGCTTTTGGCTACCCTAGCGTCGTCCCCATCCACTGGCTGAATGGGGGCATCATCTACATCTTGACTCTAAAATCACTGCATATTTGGAGCCCCGCTAACTGTAGTGTTATCCTGGACAATCCGAGAAAACTCGTAGTCTCTCAAAGATGGGATCCCCTGCTGTAGACCAAACTACCTCAAAACTCGGTCATATCGATGGAGCTCCACCTCTCCCCTCTCCATCCTCAACCAACAGACTCGCCTGATGCGAGCTAGCTCCTATCCGTCCTTGGCCCACCCTGGATGATCTCTCCAAGGCCTCTAGGTGATCTGGTCAGAGACAAGGTCGTCTAGTAGTCTCCGGGACGCTGGTAGATCTATCTACCATTGTGCCCCTCTTTGGAGCCACTAGTAGAAAACTCGGGGCCTCTCCCCGTCAGTCCCTATTAGTGGGAGCCCTATCGGCCTTTGCACCGCAATGTGCTCCTAGCACCAAACCTGCAGTAGTGATGTCATAACCAGACATCGGCTTCCCTTGTATACGACCCCATGAAGGATCCTATACAATCGGTAGAGTGCAATGCTCCCCCAAGCAAACCTATATCCGTGGTCTCTCATGTCACAGACCACATCTATCAGTACCCATGGTACCCTGCATCCGCTCTGGTGGCACAACAAAAGACCACCTACTACCCCAGCCAAAACCCGTGTGAGTCTAGATGCCCCAGGCATCTGGCACAGTGACTCGATATTCACTCTGCCCTTCTCCAGGGTGAAGCTCGGATCGCCACACAATCGTATCATCGTGTGGCCCTGATTGGCCGTGAGAGTGATCAACCGTCCTTGTATGGGGATCTTCAAAATCCTCCATACATCCTCTAGTGTGGGAGTCATCCCCCTGTCGGTAATCAAAAATAGGAAGAACCCGGATACCACCTCTCTGCTAGGGCTGTCAATAGCCCCATATCTATAGAAACCTGTGGCATCTCTACCACATGTTGCAAGCCGACCTGAGCTAGCTGATCTCGCTCTGCCTGAGACAGGGCGGCCAAGTCATCCCTTAGTCCGTTGTATTTCCATTCTCTGCTCTTTAGTAATTCTCTCTGCAAAATAAATAAAATCAACAATAAAAATCATTAATAAATCATTAATTAAAAATGCAAGTTAAAATAAGTTCAATTTCATAAATGATGATATCGTCCACTATTGGACGATATCATCCCAAATTTGAGCAAATTCGTCTCCGATTTTGCCAGTCGAAATTGTCCCCTTTTTGACGAAATCGTCCCCATTTTGTCGATTTCGCCTCTAGACGAAATCGACGATATCGAGACGATTTTGACAAAATCAAGACAAGTTCGTCTCGACGATGTCGACGGCCCAAAAACAGTCACGATGCTCAAGAATCAATCAAATTTAATCTAAAAAGCATGAAATTCTAAATTAAAGCATTCTAAATTCAGTTTAGACCCTTACCCATAGCCCACGCCGGACCTCTGTCGATCTGTGCACTGTCTCGACCATCTTGTCTCCAGAGCTCTAAAAACTAGGAAAATGAACAGTAACAATGAATTAGGGTTTTACCCTATTTTTCTTAATTTTATTCAAAAACACTTAACAACTTTTTTAAAATTTTGCTTTTTCGCATTTTTACCTCAAACGTTCGATTTGGGTAAAAACACGGAGGGGGCACCATAGTAAGCTATCGTACGATTCGACCTAGAATCGTCACCTAAAAATGGGAATAATTTTTTTTTGGAAAATTCGCTAAAGAGGGGGCAAAATGTAGCACCCTAAAATTGACGTAGTAAAACCTTAAATAATTACAATTACTCTAGTAAATATTCAAATTCAAATTTTAACCCCCAAAACCGCTTCCAAACCGTCGTTTAACCCGTTTTCTCCTTTCTCGCGCCATTTTTAGAGTTTGTTTTGATCGTTTGATGATATCGTCGTCGATCAGACGATATCGCCTCAGATTGGATGAATTCGTCTAGACTAGGACGTCTAGACAATCTTGTCCCAAAACTGATTTTTCTCAATTAGCCTTTGTTCCAACGACGTCTCTAATCCGGGCAGAAGCGTGTCTGCGCCATTAGAGACCCTCCCCGTTGGAGATCTCCCAAATTGGGATGATCTCCAACCTCCTAACCTCCCTCCTAAGCCTATTTAAACTTAGGACTCCCCCTTGGCATCCCCCTGGTTGAAATTTCCTCTAACTTGACTTTACACGCACTAAAACATCCTGAATTACCATATGCACTTGTCCTATCCAAATTTTGTTGCAGGAACCTTAGTATTTTTCAGTCGGAGCAAGCTCAGTTCATCGTGGACGATCCTGTTCAATACGAGACGATTTCATACCAATCCGAGACGATCTCGACTGCAGTCTGCATTGGGGGCAATCAGTGCCTAGAGTTTGCATTTTTCTCTTCTCATCTGCTATTTTATTTTGCATCTAGTCAGTTTATTTATTATTTTCTGCTATTCTGCATCTTGGAGTTCACCCATGTAGTTTAATTGCATAATAAGGTCATGATTAGCTATTAAAGTGTTGCAACTTACTTGCATTTCTATTCGGGATTATCTATTAACATCCTTATTTTCATTTTACATCATTATCCTCTATTAGCATTGCTGCATTTTTTGTATTTTGTGCCTATTTATCTGTTTGCAGGTCTCTGACGAATTCGTCAGATCTTAGATGATCCTGCAGGTCGGAGACGATCCCGTCAAATTCCAGACAATCATGTCTGCTTCAAGAATCAGAACCTCCATCAGACATCCGGATCAGGTATGGCTCTGTAATTTAGCTTTTTCTCTCTATTTTCTATTTAAAATCTGTTTGTTGTATTTCATTTAGTCTGCATTTTCATAATAGAACAACTTAGATTCATTTGGCCAAACCTAGGACTCGAATGTTTAAAGATAAAACTAAACACATTAAACACATTCCCAACCTAGGCATGGAAACTGCCATTCAAACGTTTCCTGGTGAACCCACCATCCGTCGAAAAATCACCATAATACACCTCCCCCGAGAGGCGGGACCTTCGCAAGGCCTCTCAGTCCGAGGTACCATGCCATCCTTTTCTCATCTTCCTTCCGGGCACGGATCCTATAGCCTGAAGGTAAGGATGCAAAAAATTTGGAGCGATACAGACAACTAATTACATCAGTCTTACAAGCCATTCCGACATATTATATATTGATGTAGGAGTCTATCTTTAAAGGGTTTTTTTTAAATAAGTTTTAAAGTAATTTTTTTATTACTAAAAATGGAATTATTTGACATAAAATATAATTTGCTAAAAATAGTAATTACTAAAAAAAGATAATTTTTTATGAAAAATAATTTGCCAAAAATAGTAATTACTTAAAAAGGCATTTTATGGTGGAAAAATCAATTTGTCGAAAATAATAAATTTTTTTATTTTTAGGGTTTTTTTTAGGGCTTCAAGTTTTAGGGTTTTCTTTTAGGGTTTATTTGGGGATATATATTCCCTTGGTATTACATTGTAAAAGGGGAAGTGAATCCAGGAATGAGAAAATAAATTATTTACTGGTTTATTTCAATGTACTATAGTTTTTATGTGAATGAAGGGTTTTACTGATTATTTCTATTTATTGCAGTTTTTATGTAAATGAAGAGTTTTACATATGATTTTTATTTACCACAGTTTTTATGTAATGGGAGGTATTTTATTTTGACCTCTTGCAACTGGATTTACATCATTTGGTATCAGAGCAAGTTGGATCTTGTTGGGAGCAGAAAAGATAAGAGAAGAAAAGAGAAAATGAGAGGAGAGCAAAGAGGCTCAAAAAAAAAAAAATTGGCACTCTATGCAGTGCTTGCAGAAGGTTTGTAAAACCTTGGAGACAAAAATTGGCACTCTATGTAAGTGCTTGCAGGAGGTTTTTTTATGTAAAAGCCTCAAAGAAAGAGATTGACACTTTGTGTAGTGCTTGCAGAAGGTTTGTAAAACCTTGGAGAAATAAATTGGCACTCTGTGTAAGTGCTTGCAGGAGGTTTTTTTATATAAAACCTCAAAAGGAGGAATTGGCACTTTGTGTAGTGCTTGTAGAAGGTTTGTAAAACCTTAAATAAATAAATTGGCACTCTGTGTAGTGCTTGCAGAAGGTTTGTAAAACCTTAAAGAAATAAATTAGCACTCTGTGTAGTGCTTGCAGGAGGTTTTTTTTTCATTAAAAACCTTAGAGGGAAGAATTAGCACTTTGTGTAGTGCTTGTAGGAGGTTTGTTATTTTAAAACCTTGAAGGAATAAATTGGCACTATGTAGTGCTTGTAGGAGGTTTGAGATATAAAACCTCAAAAGGAGATTGGTACTTTGAGGAGTACTTGCAGATGTGTGACACTCTATGGAGAGCGATTATGAGTTTGATCAGAGGAACTCGCAGGAGCAGAGTTCTTTTCAACCAAAGGAGAATGATGTAGGAGCCTATCTTTAGAGGGTTTTTTTAAAATAAGTTTTAAAGTAATTTTTTTTATTACTAAAAATAAAATTATTTGACGTAAAATATAATTTGCTAAAAATGGTAATTACTAAAAAAGACAATTTTTTATGAAAAAATAATTTGTCGAAAATAGTAATTACTTAAAAAGGCATTTTATGGTGAAAAAATCAATTTGTCAAAAATAGTAATTTTTTTTATTTTTAGGGTTTTAAGCTTTAGGGTTTTCTTTTAGGGCTTCAAGTTTTAGGGTTTTCTTTTAGGGTTTATTTGGGGATATATATTCCCTTGGTATTGCATTGTAAAAGGGGAAGTGAATCTAGGAATGAGAAAATAAATTATTTACTAGTTTATTTCAATGTACTATAGTTTTTATGTGAATGGAGGGTTTTACTGATTATTTTCATTTATTACAGTTTTTATGTAAATGGAGAGTTTTACATATGATTTTCATTTACCGCAGTTTTTATGTAATGGGAGGTATTTTATTTTGACCTCTTGCAGCTGGATTTACATCATATATCCTTGTATACTATGCTAAAATCGATAGAGAAAATGAAGTGGCATTAGATCAACCGATTAGATTCCTCCTCATTTAAGGAGGATACCAAGGTTCAAATATTGCCAAGCAATACATGGATAATATCCAAACTTTGTTGTAATACCACTATGTGGTGATGATGCAATATGGGCGGGGCATGTTTCAATCCCATATAACCAACTGAAAAAAGAAAAATAAAAAAAATCAATAGAAAAAGTTTAATCTATATTATGTGATCATTTTTTAGTCAGGATTATGATAAAAGAAAATTTCCTTTGGTGAAATGGAGTAAGGTGTGTTATGATAAAACTAGGGGAGTTCTTGGTTTAAGAGTTCTTATGGATGCTAACTTGGCTCTTACAGGAAAAGTAATTTAGATATTTTACAAAGAGAGTCAAAGACAATAAGAATTTTTCTAAGTAAATATGTTGAGCCTAATGACCCAAGCTTAATATTCACTACATTCTCAGTACCAAAAGGTTATGCTCTATAAATGGTTAAAAAAATAAATTGATTTAGTGATTAAAGGTCTAATATGGGTGGTGGGAATTGGAGAAAAAAATATATTTGGATGGATACTTGGTGTGATAAAAAAACCACTCAATCTATATCTGATTTTGAAACCATGGATGAGATTAATTCATAAATATGGTGATAGGGTTTCAAACATTATGTACAAGGATCAGGAAGGAAGATACAAATGGAAAGAGGATTGTTTTATAAGTATACAAGACATTTATGCTAGGAGACGATTGAGCAAAAAGATAACAACAATGATTATTTCGAGGGGAGCTGAGGATAAGCTGATTTAGGAGTTGAACAACTCATGAGAATACACAACATAAAGTGGATATAATGTAAAGCACCAACAAAATAGGAATATCGCAAGAATATGGAGAGATATATAGGATAGCCTGAGTATTCCTAAAGTCAAAATGTTTGTTTGGCTAGTAGGTTATAGAAGAATTTCATCTAGGGATAAACTTATGATAAGGGGTTTTCATGGCCCCTCCCAATGTGTTCTTTGTAAAAAGGATAAGAGTTTAGACCATCTCTTGGGACACTGCTCAATAGTCTAGAAACTATGGCAATGGATTCTTAATATGTTTAGTAAATGCATGGTGATGAATGATAGAATTTAAGAATGGTTAAAGCAATGGAAGAGTGCTTTTAAAAATGAGGCTTTATAGACAATTTGGGATATATCAAAAGATACAATACTTTAAATTGTTTGGCTAGAAAGGAATAGAAGAATATTTAAATTAAATGAAAGTAGTTTAGAGGTAATGAAAAGAAAGTTTTGTTTATCCATAGAGGAGTCTAAACCAACTCTGTCAGCTCACCCAATCCCTAATGGAGCCAAGTCATCAAATGAAATTATGATGTGGGTATAGGAGAAACAAAAAGAAGGAAAAGAATATAAAGTGGAAACCACCAAATGTGGAGTTGGTCAAATTGAATTTTGATGAAGAATCTAAAGGAAATCTAGGACCAATAGGAGGAGGAGGAATAATTAGAAATAATAGAGGAGAGATTTTGTCTCATTACTCTTTCAATAATAGATTTAAGACAAGTAATGAAGTCACCCACGTGTTGTAGGTGAGTTGAAGAGGGTAGGGCAATCCTCCAAGGGAGGTCCTTGGTTCAAATATCCACCCTACCAAATGCACATTGGGTACCCAAAATCCAATTGATAATGTTGGTGCGATCAGGGTCGGGCGTGACTCCCAAGTGATTTTGACGGTGTAGAACTCCCTAGTCGTGGTTTCTCAAACCAAGGTGGCCTCGCAAGGGGTTTTTCACTAAATTCAAAAAAAAAATAATGAAGTTGAAGCTTGGGCAGCTTTGAAAGGGTTAAAAATATGCAAACAAATGAAATAGAATAAAGTATGGATGGAATGTGATTCACTAATAGTAATAAATGTAATTTTGAGAAAAGCAAAGGCTCCATGGAACATACAAGAGATAATTATGAAAATACAAGACCTTGCTATAGAGTTTGAAAAAATCAAGTTTACGCATGTGTTAAGGTAATGAAACAAATATGCAAATAGGCTAGCCAATAGGGGGTTTTTAATTGAGGATCATGAGGTTAAATTATCTTTTCCTTGGTTAGAGGAAGTAGTAAGTCTAGCTAAAGCTAACAAGCAAATGTTAATTGTTTGAATCAAATAATGATTAAAATTTACTTTAATATTTTCCATTGGCAATATTTGCTTTATTTTATAACATTGATATGTTTTCATATAAACTATTTATTACAATTGTTTGATTGCACTTATACTTCAAGAAGGAAAAAAACAATCCAAATCTGGTAAAGTAGACAATGATAGTTGATATTTTGAAAATATTACTTTACTAAGATGCAATGCATAGACAAGAGAGGTGGAGTTTTCGTATTGTGAAGGATGCTATAGGAAAATCTCAAGAAGAAGGATGTTGAATTTTGGAATATTTATATTCACACAAAAAATTGAAGAAGATCCAAAAAATAAAAATCAAGAATCCAAACATTTATGAAAATTGATGTGTGTATCTTGCTATAGCAACTCAATTGAGATGAGAATTGAATTTTTTTGTAAACTCTCAAGTTCTAAGGAGAGAGTTATGATTTGTCAAGGGTGGGGGACCCGAGTACAACCCCTTGTTTTTAAGAAAAATAAATCCTAATCCTTCCCACGATTATGATCACTTAGAGGTTGAATTATGAGCATAAATAAAACAAAGCCTCAACACTTACCCCTTAACAGAAAAGGTATTCCAAAGTAAGTTGTGTTATGGAGTTTTTCTAGAATTGATCATTAGACTTTTTAACCAAAATGAAAGGTAGAGAACAACTCCACCCCCTCAACATAAGATGCACTTATCAAAATCCATCCTTCCAAATAGTTTGAAGGGCATCATCAAAATATCCAATCAGTACACTTTGCTTCATGTTAAAGAATAATATTTTGATTATGCTTTTGAACAATAGATCTAACTCTATACTTTCTATCCTTAAGGATCAATCATCTAACAATCTATGACATAATATTTAAGTTCATGCAAAATCAACCAAGGAATGGAGGTCCTTGGTTAAAATCCTAAAGGAATTTTCAAGCAAAATGTCATGCTAGATCTAGATTGATATTTAGAACAAGCTCTGATAACACCCTCACCCTCCATAAGCATTTACACATAATATTAGTTAATTCATTATCTATCAAAATTTCCCATATTCCTTATGTGACTCTTAGTATGCCTACTAGAGGAGTAAGATGATTTATTATGTTTTCTCTGCATATCCTCCAACCTTCAACCAACATGACATCCTTGAAGAGTTGGAGTCTAAATAGATTATCCTACATTTTAGAATATGACTAACATTATAATAGAATAAGAATGAGTTTCAGTCATCAATTCCTAGCCATATCCTCAACCAACCTGTGTATGACTCATCCCTGACACCCCATTGTTGGACCCATACCAGACATAAACCCTTTTGGAACAACAATTTATGCATAAATAAATCTTCTCCTAGGGAGAATTAATATGAACCTCAAATCCATTTCCTATATTTGGGAAATACCTACCTAAGTGCCCCATCCTGTAATAAAAAACAAGCACTCAATATATTTAAGTAGACGACCTTTTGCGCACACTCAAACCCAGGATCCAAAAATCAAATAGACTATGGAAGCTTACCATAAAGGTCCATCTTCATGTAACCATATAAGTGGACCCAAAATCTTTATGACTTTTACTTGCTTGTTCTTGCATTGAAAGACCCTTCCAAAATATCCTATAATATCTTTTAGATATGGATGAAAATCCAAATTTAAGAAAGGGAACTTGACATAGAGGTAAAATTTCACCGTCAAGGGACCTCTTGGATGAAAAATAAAGGACTAGGCTTGCAAATAGTAGACTTGGATGCATGTCACCCACGTGCCAAATGGTAAGACCCTCATAATATCTTTTGAACTAAATATATAATCAACATACCCCTTACCTAACCCTCGCATTTGCTTAAACAACCATCATCTAGATTCTAAATTATTTTTTTTCCACTTATAAAAATCATGCTCTAAAGGTACTCCCCATAGTAAAAAGAGAATTACAATGTGATTATAAGAATCACAAATTGTAGAGATAGTCTCACTCAACAATTAAAATTCAAAGATTTTACCTATCTTAAAAGCACTTTGAGTAGGGTGTCCATTGATACTTGATCCCTAATACCTCCTCTACTTTAACACTTTCGACCTCTACATGACCAAAAGGCATTGCTTTAGTACCTTTTATTTTCCCAACCAGATCCAACATCATGGAATTATCCCCCTTGTAACTATGCCCTAGGGTTTGGAAGCTACTAACCACTAACGAACATGAACAATGCAGAGGAAATGTTGACCCTATAACACCAAAAGCAAAAAGATAGACCAATATAGGAACCCTATCACTAACATCAAACCCAATAGAATCCTCTATAGTGATCTCAAAAAGAATTAGGGCTCTTTATTGGACCATAGAAATAGGAATTTCAATGGATATGACAATTTGCAATGGGGTGAAAGCCATTGACCCTAACTCAGACAACACAGGGAATTGGACACCCATAAGAATCCCTATTGAGATATGACCCATATTTTGGATGTTGATATGGGAAATATTTGACATATTGATTTTAAAACTAGGTAGAGGAGGGGAGGAGCATCCATAAAAAAGGACCAACCAACCACCAATGCATCGCCAACAAAATATCTGGAATAGGTGATACCTTATATCAAGCTCATGTCCATGTTATCCACCTTCATTTTAACAACTCTTGCATGCATGAATCCAAGGCTCCCAACACATCTTTCTTTAGCAATTTAATGGGCCATATAAGATCATATCACATTTCAATTTTCTTTATTGTAATTTTGAGCCTCATAAATATCATATTTTATCTTAAAATGTAGTTCAAGGTTGCTTACTTTCTTACTATTTCATATATTTATCCAATAGTATGAGTATAGCCTCTAGGGAAAGAAAATTATTTGTGTTTCTAAATACTCGAGTAGTCTTCAATAGCATAAATAATCCGAATTCCTTGGTAAAGAATGATTTACAATCATACGATGATGAAAATAACATCATTCAAATGATAGAAAACTATTTGATATGATACCAATATTTTGCAAGACAAAGTCATGACAACCATCTATTGATGTCGATCATCATAATGAATTTGTTATTTATTAATATAGTTATGTATCCTTATTATTTATACTAAATATTATATTGATGATCTCAAATAATTCCTACAAAATGGATGAGAAATCAAAAATCTCAATCATGGAAGATTTAGGGGTAAGATATACAAATGTTCAAAGAATAATTTTGTAAACTATGTTGTGATATTCTAATATAATATATGAATTGGGTATATCTTGTAAGTTGGATTATAACTACATAGATGATGTTCTTTCTAACAAATAAAGGCAACTTACAAAAGTTAGAGGAACTATTACTTTAATAGGCAGTAACATTAGGTTACAAAAGATCACTGAAGTCCCTATCATTCCACATTACAAAGCACTTGAAAGAAAGAGAAATATAAATGAATGGTAAAATCAAATGATCAATCCATAATTCTATGATGGTTAGAATGAAAAAATGAGTTGTCTTTATATAGACTCAAGGTGGTGAGGCAAACAAGAGTGGGCCTCAAATACAAGCTATAAAATAATAATAAAATATTTCCATATAATGCCTTTGAACCAATGGGATATTTTTAAATTCAAGAGACAATCTAAAAGTGGGCTTGCACATTCTAAAGCCCTCTAAAACACAAGGTGGTGGTATTTCGAAGGTTGAATTACACTGCCATCCCCTTTATGACAACTTCTACTAGCCCAAACATATTTTCTGGATTTCATTTTTGGTGGCTTGATTAGGATGCTCAAGCTTAAAGGATACAATGACTTCTTGTATGGTATAGTGTCTCGTTAATATTTTTACAATCAAAACAATATAGTATAAGAAAAATGAGTTTATTATTATCATTATCATGATTAGATTATGGAAAATTTTATATTGGTGCACCACCTAAAAATGGTTATTCCAATGCTAGAGGATTCATGCCACAATACGAGTCTTAAAACATGACACAACCTCCTAATTTACTATGATACAAGATTTTTTAAGGTACACATGTCAAAAATATCAATGACCTCCAATGAGAAAAATGTGTTTCATGTCTACTTGTTCTACAATACCCCTTTAAACGTATTTTGCACAAGCCAAATTGATAAAAACAAAAACTAAGAATGTAATCAAATACCACTTTATATTTTATGATACAACGTCACCATTTATATTTTGTAAGTGACATTAGCCTAAATATTTCATATATGTAGAAGAGTCTACCACTGTAGCATTGGTTAAAAATTAGGCACTAAAGTAGTACAACTATGGCACTATATATGTGGTGCTAAGTTGACATTACATTGGTGCTACTTAGCACTACCATAGTGTGGGGTAGGGCATTATACATGTGAACTTTGACAAAGAAAAGGGCTACATATATATTAGGGTAAATTTAAATGAAGATGGGGAGATTAAAAAACATTATGTATTTTAAAAGTGGATTTTAGAAGGGGCGATAGATTATAATTGCTTAGGGGGGTTTGTAGGTTATAAGTCAGGAAGAGGAAAGGGGTATTTTAGAAGTGAGGGATATAATATAAATTAGAATGTATTAATGTTTAGGATTTGGGGGTTAGGATAGAAGGGGGTTTAGAAATGGATGGTTACATGAATCTTGGAATCCCCCTTATGTCATAATAGTCATTGTAATCTTAGTCACTTTTGTTGGATGTCAATTTTTAGCAAGAGGTTGATTTTGTATGTATTAGCACCACCCTTTGCATTAGTACCAATAGCTAGATCTATGACATGACATCCAAAGGATATCTACCAATCTATACATGGTGAAAGCCTTTCTATTTATAAGATTTACATCTATTGAGAAGAAGATCAATGTAATTTGGTAAAGATTACAATAATATAATAGGTTTTTAGGTGTGCCCTTTTATTTTTTGTTGAGTATTGTCGACACAAAATTTTGTTGTGTCAATTGTATGTAAACTAATATAAAGAGAATGTACAAAATGATGTCAAGGAGTTGATTGTGGAAACAACACTTTGAGGAAGTTGAAGAATATATTTAAGAGAAAAAAAAATGAAAAAGTCATGATAAAAATGTATACTATAGCAAATGTAATATTTTGGTATTGTGATGAGAGTGGCCCCCAATAGAAGCCACATTTAACCTATTCAAAAAAACATAAGGAGAATGTTTGATATACTATTAGATTACTTGTTGGAGAAGATTATTACTCGATAGCTTTCTTAGGATAATTGTAACACAATGGTTGTATGGAAGATTGTGACAACCATTATAACATAACAATAGTATGGATGTCTTGTATGAAAGGAGAAAATAAGAGCATGGTGATTGGGACAAGTAAATGATCAAGTGGCATTAGCTCAACTAGTTAACTTCCTCAACATTTCAAAGAGGAGACCTAGGTTCAAATCTTTTCAAATGATACATGGATAATATCCAATCTTTGTTGTAATATCACTATGTTGTGATGATGTAATAAGGGTGGGGTCCGTTTCAATCCCATATAACCCATTGAAAAAAGTAACAAGAAACGGTAAAAATATCGCTATCATGGTGAATTGTCTTTCTCAAGTGTTGTTATCATAGCAAATTGTCTTTGTCACAAGGTCAAAGTATTTTGAGCTAACCTAGTAATCCAAGTAAAGAATCCCTAGAAGCATATGATGTTTTGACCATATCATGTAACTATAAATTATGATGGTAAGAGTACAAAAGGAGGATCTCTAGAAGCATCTGATAGTTTGAATATCTCTTTAATCATAAATCATCACATGAAGAGTTCAAGAGAACATAGAATATCTCAATATTAAGGTAAGAGTACAAAAGGAGAACTCTAGAAGATTTGACCACATGTTCATCTAAAGTTCTCCACCAATATAATATCTCAATATTTTTGTTGTTGAAAAATAGTGTAGTGAGCCATCACTAAAATTCTAGTGACTCTCAAGGGATCTTTAACATGTTGAAGATAAGGAACCTAGAAAAGTTGGTGCCTTAGTCCATTGGGTGCAAAGTCAATAAAAGTATCCCTTTTTTGAAAGTGGAAATTTCAACATTCAATTCATATTTTCATATTTCTACAATTGTTGGGACTTGTGTTATCTCATGAAACTGAGATCACTCATATCTTACAGTTTTAAGTGATTGGAATTTATCCATTGGGTATGGAGTAAAAAAAAGGTAACTACTAACTACTCCAATTCCTTTTTATTTTGCTTTCTCCAATTTTCTGGGTAAAGGAGTTTTACCTATATCAAAATGGAACTTATGAGCAAATTGGAAAAATTGGATAGGTGCCAATAATTATCCCTTCCTTGTTGGCATTGCCCAAGTATGGTCCCCATTCGTTGATCAAGCCTCTTGATGTCTCTTCATTCTTGTGGATGAAGAGGATTTATGCATTTGTTGGCTTGACCTCTTCAAGGGAATCCTTGTCCAAGATGCTAGTCACCCATTGTTTTGCCTAGTCATTAGAGGGGTAGAAGGGGTTTGACCTAAGACTTTCCTCTTTGTCATAGATCTGATCAACTCTTGATTGAGTTGTAGCACCATGCCCCTCTCAATGAATGTAGAAAGGTCCCTTTAATATTTTCTTTTGTTGTTTAGGGGCCTCATATATCTCCTCTTTGACCTCCATAGGGATTTTTTGCATATCTCATTATGGCGTGTTTGTAGAAGTGCTTAGCTTAGGTTATGCTATATCTACTTCTCCTTTAAATTATTTCATGATCAGGGCAATGAGTTGATCGCAATAAAAGATTGTATGCAGAGACAAAGAGTCGTATTCTTGGTGAGCCTTGCTTTTTAGTGAAGCTACCATTGGTTTGAGAACTACATCCTGCTCTACAATGTTGTGCACCAGGTATATGAAGACCATTTCTTATAGGTGCTTCAATGGGAATGTCTAGCCTTCATTGGTGTATTCTAGCAACATTCCAAATAGTGATTATGGGAGTTTTCCATAAATGGTTAGTGGTTTTGGAAGTCACAATGGGATTTTGTTGTCCTAGTTAGGGGATGATTTGGATAGCAGAGTGACCATGCTTAAATCTATGGGTCTTTGGACTGCAATAGAGTTGCCAAGTGAATATAGCTCATGCTTCTTAAAAGTAGGTAGACCGAGGCCTTCACCTAAACCTCAATCTAATATCTTCAGTAGCAACTTCTGCTAATGTTCATTATAGAGTAGAGTATGTAGGTGAGTAAAGAGAAACTTCAACAAGTACGGGTAGGCATAAACTCTCACCAAGTTTAAGTCTAACTTATTGTCATGATTATGGGACTAATGATTTATCACCAAGGTCCCATCAGACATTTCATTAAACTATTGTCATCTATGATTTTCTCAATTGGGGTAATCACACCTCACAAAGAGTGATATAACAATGCCACAACCAAGAGCATGGGGTTCGATTCAATTGGGAGTCTCCAAATTTTTTTACAAGGTTGGATCCTTGTTATGATGTGATCCTTTTAGGTGCACTCAAACTCGGGGGAAAAAGGATGAGAGAAACAAAAGTAAGAATAATTTATCAAAAGAAAAAATGTGGCAACACAACAAAATATCCATTAAGATCTCCCTATACAACATGCTTGAATGCCATGTGCTAGTGGTGAACACTTCCTCTCCTCAACATAATTAAGCACAAATGAACTCTACCTACATATATTCATATAAGGAAATGGGTCTACAAGAGAACCATAGATGGCTAGTCCAAAAATTGGTGTAGGCCTCCCACACACACATACATAAAGCAAAATCCATGAACAAGTAAAACTTATAAGCACATACATATACACAAAAATTAGTTTGTAGGAGAACCAAAGATGGCTAGTCCAAAAATTGATGTAGTCCACCATATATATATGCAAGTATTTGTTTACAAAGATTGTGCTAGAAATAGGGGTTTGATTTGACCACAAGCCGCTCAAGAGCCAATGCTTTATAGAAAGAAAGGAAAGAAAAACTTAAAAGAGATTACAAATGCAAACTTGTCGATCCTTTATAAAGCTAACATTACTCCTATTTATAGATTACAAAGGGAAGGGTTTCCCTCCAAAACTCATGCAAAGATTTTAGTTGGGATGTTTAGGAAGTAAATTTTGGATTTTGTCCTATTGACTTTTTGCCTTGATGCTCTTGTAGTAAGACTTATCATCTATAGGTTTGTCTTGCTTTGAAGGATTCGAAATGCAAGGAATAACCTGAAAAACACTTTCTTCTTTATGTTGCTTTTGTAACCCTAAAGTGCAAGGACACTCCTCCATAACAATTAGCTTCTACCTTAAAAACCCTAGATTCTTATGGTTTTCCTCCATCCTCATTTCCTTATCATGTTGCTCTTGTAATTGTAATGTGCAAGGTATAATCTCTACATTACTTTCATTTCTATTATCAAGAGAGGATTCTGCAATACTTAATGAAAATGAAGACAATTTATCTAAAATAAACTTGACTTGTTGATATCTTTAATTTAAAATTTTCCTCCAAGTCTTCCTTTGCATATTTCATTCACTTTTTAATTAAAATATTATCTTTATAATTTAAAATTTTCCTCCAAGTCTTCCTTTGCATATTTCATTCACTTTTTAATTAAAATATTATCTTTAAAATACCATTAACTACTGATAATAAGTATTTTAGTCCCAAGGGGACAATGGAATGGTTCGGACTTTGGTTCGTCTTCGGGAGGTCCAAGGTTAGCATGGACGAGTGTATGAGGGGGTGGGTGTGTATATGGTTATGTGTTTGGTTCCTATTGATAAGCTTAGCTCTCACCCTTATAAGAGGTTGGGATGCCCAACCCTAAGCATCGGTAGTGGTTTCTCACACTAACCTCAATAAAAAAATATATTAATTTTCATAGCTATTCAAACTTAGCGTAATGTTTTTTCTTATTTTTAGATTTAAAATAAATTTTCTATTTATTTAAATCTAAAAAAAATAATCACTGGTCAGGCCTGTGATTATTATTTTTTTATTATTGTGCTTTTCCAATTTAATTAAAAAAACACTTACTATTAAAAAAAATTAAATTTGAAGTTACTTTAACACACAGACTTAAAATTCCTGTGTCTTCGTGCAACACAGTTGTGGGTTGGATTGTTAACAAAGAGCCATCAGAGATCAATTAAGGCGTTCTTGGAAGGAGTGGTGGGTTGGATTGCTAACAAAGAGCCATCAGAGATCAATTAAGGCGTTCTGTTTACAGGCAATGCCCGTAAGCTATTTCATGCTTGGTCAATGATATTCATGCTTGAAGGGTGGCCTCTGAATAAATTTAAATTGCTAATTGTTCCGACTTTATGGTTGTGCAGTTTTAATTCCTATTACACGATTTATGGTTGTGCAGTTTTAATTCCTATTACACGATAAAACTGAATCGCTGATCGTCATAAAAGTTGCAAGGATTAATTTGGAGGTGAAAGAGATCATCTGTGACTTTCCAGGGACGCCGGTCTTGCAGACTTCGCTATTCAGGGTTCGATGTAAGTGGTTTTAACCCAGACTTCGATATTCTCCATGGTTTCTTTTCTTTGAGGGTTTTTTTTTGTGGGTTTTTGCTTTGCTAATCATTTCAACAAAGCCATATGATGAAAATGATATGCGGCAAATTCTTGATATAAGGCGTGAAGAAGAAGATGTTGAAATGTCAGAGGAGGCTAAGTACCTTCTAACAAAGATAGCAGTTGAGACATCTTTGCGCTATGCTATTCACTTAATCACCGCAGCTTCCCTTGCATGCCTTAAGCGCAAGGGCAAACTTGTTGAGCTTGAAGACATTAGCAGGGTATACCAATTATTTATGGATGTTAAAAGGTCAACACAATTTCTTATGGAATATCAGGAGCAATTTATGTTCAATGAGGTTACAGTAGAGGTTGATGAAGAAGATAATGGCTGAAGAATTGTGTTCCTGCATAGTCACAATGTTGCAGCAAGGAGACAATTTTGTATTAGCTTGGGAGAGGCAGAATATTAGGTAGAACAACCCACAGTGATGAGGAATGTACAGGTTGAGATCATTTACTCCTCTTCTTGTCATCCAAAGCTTATGGAAATTTCGGTCAAATAGCAGTGAAGGTCAGAGAATGCCTATGGCTGTTCCATGTGAATCACATGTAAAATTTGTGATGAATGTGGCAGGAATCTTTCTCATGGTCGTTGATAATTCTTCTTAAAGGTTTGTATGTAAAATTTGAGCTGAATGTTGCAGTTAACTTCTTGATAATTTTTCGTAATGGTTTACATGTAAAAATTGAGCTGAATGTTGCAGTTATTTTCTTGATAAATTTTCTAAAAGGTTTGTATGTAAAAATTGAGCTGAATGTTGCAGTTATCTTCTTTTAGGGTCTTTGATAATTCTTCTTAGAGAATTGTTTTGCTTCTATTGAATTGTTGCCCGTATTTAAGCCAAGTGTTTTAGTTCTTTATCAATTAATGCATCACTAGATTAAATATCTCCAGTATTGAACAGATTTTCAACCATTTAGTTCTTTACCTATTAATTCATTATCTAGATTAAGTGTATTTAATGTTAAGTAGTCTGCCAAACATTTAGTTCCATATCAAGTTATATATCATCTTATATTAAATATCTACAATGTTAAATAATCTGCCAAATATATATATATATATATAAGTTTTTTCTATAGTCTACAATATGAATAAAGGGAATATTCATCCGCTAAACATCTGTTCAGCAACTGTCATCTTTTATGCAGCTTTGCAGGAAATTTTAATGCAGATTTACCTAACAGAATATTGCATATGCTGTCTATTGTTGTTGTTGGAGGTTTGCCTCAGATGAAAACTCTTGGGATCCATTCTAATATATCTGGGGCTAGCAATCTGTACCACAGCATGGGTGAATACCAGCTTGGAGTAAAGACATCTCTTTTCCTTCTCACTGCAGCTTCAACGATCTCCCTTGCAGCATCTTCTTTTTGCATTATAGGGAACCACCATGGCATCTTTCCCGGTGTTTCTGCTGCTGTTAATTCAGACTGTACAAAACCAGGTAATGCAATAGTGATTGTTATAGATTTCCCAATCGATTCAATTCTCAATGTATCAAAAAATTTTAGCAATGCTGCTTTGACTGCATTATAAACTGTTAGATATAGGAAAGGAACAAATGCAGTCATGGGAGCAGTGACCAGCATCTGACCCTTGGTGCTCTGAAGATGTTCATAAGCATATTGGGTTGTATATGCATGCCCCCAAAAATCAATATCCTGAAAACAGTGATTCCATATGACGGTCCCATTCCGATTGTGTTAGTTCTTGCTGCCAGAACCAATTTTGCACCTCTTTTGGCATATTCCCTGGCTATACACTGGCCTATGCCTGAGGAGGCTCCTGTGATAAAAACTACATCATCCTTGCCATTCGTTAAGCTTCCAAGGATTGTTCCATTAACGAAGTGGAGGAACTTGCAGAAGGATACGGCTGAGGGAAGCATGTACAGCAGAGGAATGGAAAGTGCAAGGTCCCATCCTCACCTCTGCATTGTTCTCAGCATCATGGCCATGGTTATCAGTATACTATCTGGAATTGAATTTTTTAAAACGGGTGCAGGATTTTAAAAGGAATCGAGGAGAAGGAAGAGAAGTTGGCATGGCTGCCATGTGTTGTCTTTGAGGGAATGTGGAGTGCACTACGCTGAAGCTATTTAGTATTTATGGAATGACTAGCTTTTTTTTTTCAATTGGTTTTATGGGTTGAAACAGCCCTATCTGAATTACATCTTGACCACATAATGATATTACAACCACATAATGATAGTCAACAGCCTGACAATTATGCATATATCACTTTGCAAGATTTGTGTGTGGGTCTTCTACATGAAAGTTGAGGAATTTAACTGGGTAGAGAGTTGCTTTTAACCAATCAATAATGCTAGGGTAGAGAGTTGTTTTTCCTACCCTCCATAGTAAATTTAATAGAAAAAAAGAGGCACAATAAATTTGATAAGTGTCATTTTCAGATAAAATCTAAGCCTATGAAAATGATTAGATGATTGTTGATTTATTCATTGTCTGATAAAAATCTCCGTTATTGAATGATGGATGTCTTCCTTCTCTCCTTTAATTCTACACACTTCATAGACTCCTGCTACATAGATAAAGATGGACTCGATTGCAGCAATTTAAACATTGTTGCTATGGGAGAAACACATAACCCACTGCCTGCTTGGAACGTGCCAATAACCATCTAGATATAGTCATATTTTGCATATAATGCATATATTCAAACCAATACTTGGTTGTGATTAGCTAATGTCATATGGTGCCTCGATAGTAACTTTTACAATTGTAGTAACCCCTTAAGCTTGCGTTCCAAAGACTGTAGAAATAGCTGCTTAAATGAGATGATATCTCAAAGTAGAAAAAATAATGTTACAAATAATTTTTCTACAATCTACCCCAAAGGGGGAACTTCCTTTATAAAGCCATATGTTCTCATCTTTGATAGGAGTGGGATTGACAGACTGAAAGTAGTGATGGAAAATTGCGTATTCTTTTCTTTGCAGGCTTTTGTGAATGCATTGTTGATCTTACAGAATCTCTTGGTGCCTTTGCGTATTATCTTCTTGATTTTTTTTCCTCTTCTCCAAGATCTATTTTGCATTCTATTTCACCAGATTGCTGTTTGTATTTTCTCCCTTGGCCAGTGCTTTCCTTATTCCATTTCCAAAAAGCTTTGTTCTTTCCTTGTACCTAACCCATACCAATTAATCTTTTCTTATTGATCAAAGTTTGAGTTTGTTTAAAAAAAAAGGAAGTTATATATCCTTGTTGATTCTGCTTCCTACCTTGCTCGGCTAGTTGGTTGTCATAGTCTCTGGCCATCGGGAGCACTTGGTGTGCCCATTCCATTACTCCTTTTCGGTGTTGAAGCTTGTTATTCGTTGCTCCGAGTACAAACTTTCATGTCACGATGTCTTTTGGTTTTTTATCACTTAATTTTACATGTTTGGTTTCTGTATGAAAGGCATATTTGCTCAAAATCAACAAGAAATATGGCAGGTTTACGAGTGCTCGATATATAATGACTATTTGGATGATGGATTTGAACTTTCTTTGGGTGTACTTGACATGTATGACCAAGTGAGGCATGTTTGTGTTTATTTACTTAGGAGATAATTTTTGGGAGTGGTAGTTTTATGATGATCTTTTTGTATTGTAAATACAAATAAACCAAGAGTATAAAAAATAATATACTTTTAACAATCTATATAGAATACCCTAACAAAAGCAAAACTACTAAAATCAAAACTATTCAACCCAACCATCAACAATAACAATCACTTTGACTTAGAAGGTGCCATCAATTATAACTGTTGTATGATATCCAACAATTGAACCTTAATTATAGCCAGTTGAAGCATGTAGTCACTAGCAAATTTGTCTTCGATCTTCTTTTTCATTGCGTTCAACAAAATATTATTGTCCCTCATTTGAGAGCCAATGCATAACAACACCACCTAATATCTTCTTCTAGCTTTATTCTCCTGTGCCTGTTCTTTGAGATAAGCAATTTATGTATCAACCTGAAAATTGTAGTTAGAATAAAATCAACCAATGAATTGCCTCAGACAATTTTATGATTCTTTCATCTAAGTTTCTTGCCAAAAGACAATCCCTTTTTACCCTATTGCAAACTTTTTTGGCAAACAAATAAGATCAAAATGTATTTTTTATTGTTTTTAGTCTCCTATAGGTATCACACTTGTTATCAACTACACCAAACTTGGCTAATAACATCTATGATGGAATATTCAAATGCAAAATCCTCCAGACAAGTAATTTGTTAGCCATATTTCACGTAGTCAGCGTTATGCTTTATTTTCTCATAAATTTGGTTGAAAATTTAAACCAAGTTTTTAATACGTGAGAGATCTTGACTAAAAAATTATTAGACTTTTTGCCTTTGTGGGATTTTTTTTTTAACACTTCCTATCATGCAGATGTGGCCTTAATTCAAATAGAAACCAGAATGCTTAGGTGACTTCAAACTCTAATGTTGCATTCTTCTCCAAGAAATAATTGTGATTACATAGCATTTAACCATATTGTATGTATCAGAAAATGCACGCAGCTACGAACATTTGCAGAGATTACTCAAGATTTTGACATACCTCTCTATGTAGTGCATTCAAGGTTCTGTATGGTTCATCATTCGAAATGCCTCTTCGAGGGGACATTTATGTTTCACACAGACCTCTATCATATGTTCAGAAACAAGTAAATGTATTTAGCAGGTAATCCATGCATTTACAAAAGTGAAAATTGTGTTGGTAATATGTAAAATGTTTAGCAGTGTTGTAGGCATTTGGCATAAATTTTCTGTGCAGGTGGCAATTTCATTGATTTAATAGATCATATAGGAGAAAGTATGCATGTTTACAGCTACTATACCATGAAGGAAATAACTTACATTTTTTCACCGATTTTTACTGAGGACCTGGAAACTATTAAGGAATATACAAGAATTTGTACTTAACTGCATTTTATGGTCTGGACCTCTGCATTGGTAAAAACAAATGCCTTTTGTTGCATGATCAGAATAATTTCAATCATTAGTTAAGGTTACTGATAATTTATTTGTAACTCTAATTTGTCCTTATGATATATATTCGACTGTTGTTTGTACTTGTAAGATGGGCATATGCTCTACATTTTTAATAGACCTAAGTTCTGCTGTTGACATGTTTAGTAATGCTTGCCGGATAATGTTTGGATAATTATCCATGAAAGTAAGAGTCTAGGGTTCCGTTTAGGATTTTATTAGTGCTAATTTTTTCAATAAGATTAATACCTACAAAATTTTGATAGAATTACCAGAGTATGGCTCTTCTGACTTTTAACTTGTCAGAGCTTATTATGAATACCTATGGTGTTGTTATCACTAATCTTACTAGTCTGTGAATCTGTTGATGAAATGAATGATGAATAAATTTATTATCTCCTCAAATGCTCAGAGCTTGAAGGAAAGAGTTTTTAGCTTCTAATAATCGTACAAATTTAAATTGCATGATCTCTTATCCATGCTTTGGGATTTCTATGGTAAGGCCACTAGAGATGGTTACTATGTCTTATTCTGTAGCAAATATTGGATGCTCTATGCCTGATGATGATTCTGTTATTTTTCAAATGTCAGTACATGTGGGCCACTCTTTTTCTTTTTCTTCGGCTTTTTCTTTTTTTGGTCTTCTAGTGACTCTTTGTTGCAGGCTATGCAAGATTTTTCTTCCTGTGGTGTTTGGTGGTATGTTAACCTCCAAATGGTACCTTCTAAGTCATGAAAATTTGTAGTATGTGCAGATCTTGGAATTTTCCATATCCTTTTTTATTTGTGAACAATCAAGAGATACTCTAGTGTTTCTAGATTGTTGATGTATTTTTAAAATATAAATTGTTTATATGGGATTGAATTGGGTCCACCCATATTATATCTTCACCATCTTACCATGGTGTTTCAACAAAATACAAAGTAGTATTGTATCGCCTGGGAAGATTTGAACCTGGGTCTCCCCTTCTAGGTTGTTGAATGGTATCTCCTAATAGCAGTTTAGTTTCCTCATTTTTCATACTTTGTTTTCCCGGGTTTTGTTGGCTAGTTTCGTGAAGTCCTACCTTTTCAGATTTCTGTTATTTAGTTGATATGCTGATAACTCTATATTGTGGATGAAATTCAGCACCAAAGTTTGTTGGGCTTAGGGCAATGATGGATGTCATGCATTATATGGGATAGAAGTTGCTTATTTTGAGTTAAAATGAATGCTCAGACATTCTAGATATGATGTTCATGGAAGTGGGCCTGAGGCAAGTAGTTGATGCTTTATCAGCGTTTTTGTTATTAGAGATTGGGGCAGTATGAAATTGGAGGGGGCAGACGCTGCAGATTATCTGAAGCATCCTAACTGGAAGTAATAGGCAAAAACTTATAGTGGACCATGCCACCCTATTCAATAAAGTATAGCATATTTTGTTTGTTTCTAATTTGTCATTGTTTTATTGATTATTTCTTCTTAATACTACATTCAGGCATTCGCCTTTTGAAATATGCACATCTGTGGTCTGAAAGCTTTTAATTTCTAGCATCTCGAGGTGATAGAAACACTCTACCTTTATCAAGCTTACATGGATAATAATGAAGTTCTAATTCTCTGACAGTTGGTATTGGTCCCACAGTTGGAAGATAAGAAGGATATTTTATGTAGGAAATGTACATGTCTAGAATTCCTCAATTCCTCTACTATTGACCAAAATTCCTCAATATAGTCTTAACTAGCATGGCCTGATATGCAAGTGCTTTTCTTATATATAGTTTCATGATCTAAGAGGGTTTCATGCTTAAAGAGTGTGCTTTCAGCTTGACCTTTGCATGAGTTCTTATTCACAAGCTGGTTTTTTAACAATTCTACTTTGAATGGGTTCTCTGGTTTTTTGAAGCTTTTACTTTGAAACAATCATTAGGTATTAGGTTGTTATCATTATTAGTTGTGTGTTCTGTTGAAATGACTGCTAACTTGCTTATGTTCTTCTCCACTTATTTGCAAACGTGTGGTTAGCCATAATGTTCTAATCATTTGTAAACTGCCAAAATATAGAGATTTATCTTTGTGTAAATTAGGAGGGGAAATATGAGAATTGAAGAGTTCTAGATTTCAAAATCCAAAGTGTACGTTATTTTTGTGCAAGATCTAAATTAAAATATGCAGGTCAGAGATAACTACTTCTACCTTCCCTAAGATTTGAAACAAGAGTTTGCTATATTTTATATGCAGATTCCAAATTTCATGGGTTGTTGGATGGTGGATTGGCCGTGCAAGAATGAGTGATAATTTAAATTCAAGAGCACCTTATACTCTTTTAGTTTCCTTATCTATATCTTTAATCGATACATCTAACTCAAACTAATGTTTCTATGGGTTATATTCATGATTGACAAAAATATTCCTGACATTGTTCCATAATATCAATGTCTAATGCAATGACTCTTAGTGAATAGGCTGGCTTTGGAAGATTAAGTTAAAAAGGAAGATCGAGGAAGATTGTTGGCCATTTTTGTCTAGTTTGTATGGCTTATAGGAAAGAAATAAGACGGATGAATGCTACATATGGTGAGTATGTTAAATATCTTTAAGCTTTGAGCTCCTATAGCACTTTTGCTACTTGAGGTCTCTACTTTGAGTTGGTAATGTGCTTTTTTCTTAGTATTTATGGATTTAGGTTGCCCAGGATGAATGTTTCACAGATTATTGATCGCAAATCTATGCTCTTTTCCAATTTGAGACTGTAACCTGTAAGAGATCACAGTTATTGTTCAAAGAGATGTTTGATCTTTTCTACATTAATAATATGGAGGGAGATGTGGTCAGGTACACTTTGACGTATGAGATGCTTTGAACATTGTAAGGCAGCACTAAGGATTCTCAGTGCTGAGCATGTTTATATCAAGAGAGTGTAAATAATGCATTGTTACAGCGCATGACAAATTGGTTTTATTTCTGCTTCGTCTTTTGTGCTCTTAAGCAAGACAAATCTTTTGCCAAGGTAATGGACAATTACGATGAAGAAAACGGGGCCTAATGGTGACTTTTTTTTTCACATATTTATTTAGGTTTGTTGCACCTATGAGTACACGAAAGAAACCCTGCATTACAGATCGTCCAAATGGTGAAAGTTCAGATTTTAGAACATCCTATAAATTCATATTGTTTTGGTTTACTGGTTGCCATTAAAATTCCAAAATTTTGCAGTCATAGATTAACTTGGGCAAACAATTCAACTTTTTTGGGGAAGCACTGCTCTTGTGGCGAGATAGTTCAGGATGCTTTATTTCATGATTTGCTATTTATAGCAACAATAACTTAATGTGTACCAATTTTTTGAATTCTTACTGACATTTTTGATTGTGTGTTTGGTATTTAAGGTAACTTGAAGAAAATTGAATTTTACCCAAAGAAAAACATAAAGACTTTAATGAATGCAGCCATGAGGGAAAATAGGATGATGGTCCCTGAACACAAGTGTAGTGTTGGTTTAGAGTTTATTTCTATTGAACTTATAAAGGAAGCATTAAGTACTTTGTTGTGAATTCTCCAATGTATAAAATACTTACATTTTTACGTACGGGAGAGGCGCCCATGGTTGTACACTGTAAGTTGGCACACTTACCTATCTCATATGGTACAACCTCAGCTGATAAAAATCTATAGAACCTGTTTGTAATGTTGTCTTTTTGCATATTTTGTTTTATTGTTGTTTAACCATGATAAATGCTATTTTAAATTGGGTTTTAAAGAGTTTTCAATATTGCATATAAAAAATGGTTGGACCATTTCTTAAGATGTGCATTCACAAAGTTGTGCATGCATCCACCAAAAACAAATACTTATTTTATGTTAAAACCATATAACACCGTGGAGGTCCCATGTTGGCATCCCAAAATTTGCATGCGATAGCTACATACTAGGCAAATAGACATCATCTGAACAAGAGTTTTATTGTTGAGTTGATTGAACACCTCAAGTATGTCAGGCATGTTCAAGTCTACATCTTTCTAGATTTGTGTCATGTTGTTCTACAATGAAGGAGCTTATCTCCTTGTGTAGATCTATGGGTAAACTTTTAAGCCTTGTTGACATTTATCTAGCCATGCATATTTTGTGGCTTAAATGTGACTTATTTAATGTCGGTAGTTGAGTAGGTTGGTGGATCTGTTCTCTTGATAGTTCACTCCCAAATAAAGAGTAAACTGCTTTTGTATGGATTCCAACAATTTCTAGCTTGATCAAGTATCCATTTATATTATGTACACCTCTTTAGGTCTTATAGCAACATAGCATGCCATCATTGGACCTAGGGCTAAATTCACCTCTTGAGTCTTCCGATAACATATATATTCCTTTAAGGTTTTATGACAGGAGTTATAGCAACTATGCATCTTTCTTGAATTTGCTTATAGTTATCATTCCATCTCATTAAATTGCATGGGTTATATAAGGATTCTATATATTAGGTTCACTCTAAATACATTTAAAAAAAATCTTATTCAATTATTTATAGGTCAAGCCAACTCATTGTTCAGTTTTTGGTTCATGCTTTTCAACAATATTGTTGAATCTTCCCACCTAAATAACCTTTAAACTTTTAAGGGATGAATTTTAGAAAAGAAAGTAATTGACTTCACCTAACACTACCACTTAAGAATACCAATAATGATACAAATATTTTTTTTTTTTGAAAAAATGAAAACTTGTATTAATACAAAGACCAATTACAAACGGGAGAGAACACATCCCGACCCAGAGCAAAGAGCAACACAACAAGGGCAAAGCACAAAGGCAGCACTAGCAACCACAGGGCAAAGAAAACAACAGGGCGCGAAAAGGCGACATGTCGCAAAATCGCGACATGTCGCGAAATCGCGACAGTCACCCCCGTCTCGACCGCGTCGGCGCCAACAGTCGCGATAACGCGACATGTCGCGATATCGCGACAGGAAGGGCCCTCGACAGCCGCCCGCAAAAGGAGTCGCGAAATCGCGACGAAGTTTCTAAACGGCACTCATGCCACAAAAGGGTCGCGATATCGCGACAATTATCCTCCCAACCGCTTAAGTGCCAAACGTGTCGCGATATCGCGACAAAAAAACCTTGCAGCTTCCAGTTTACCAAACTGTCGCGATATCGCGACGAATTATCAACTTTGCTCTTCATCTTCAAAAGAGGCGCGAAATCGCGACATAATCTCAACAAGAGCCGCGATAGCGCGACATGTCGCGATATCGCGCCAGAAACCCGCCAAAGGCCGCAAAGGCTCAACCTGTCACGAAATCGCGACAACTTCCAACTCGAGGCCGCGACGGCGCTACAGGTCGCGATATCGCGACAATTTTCCTCCCAGCCGCTTAAGTGCCAAACGTGTCGCGATATCGCGACAAGATTACCTTGCAGCTTCCCACTCTCCAACTTGTCACGATAACGCGACGAAATTTCAACTTTGCTTTTCAACTTCAAAAGGGGTGCGAAATCGCGACAGGATCTCAACAAAGACCGCGATAGCGCGACATGTCGCGATATCGCGACAGAAACCCACCAAAGGCCGCGGAGGCTTAACCTGTCGCGATATCGCGACAGCTTCCAGCTAGAGGCCGCGACAGCACTACATGTCGCGATATCGCGACAAAAAAATTCCTTAGCATAAAAAACACAGCACATTATTTCAAAATTTGTTCAAGGCCTTGTCTAATCTCTGCATCCTCCACATGCATATTACTATGCAGATGCATCCCAACCTCTCTCTCAAAACCCATCTTAGCAAGGAAATCAGCCGCTTTATTAAGAGATCTACTAGCATAAACAGGTATCACATCCTCTAATTCCTTCCAGAGCTCTTTAATTTGGGAGACCATAATCCGCAGCCTCCAAGCTTTTAAGGCAAAGTTCCTCATGCAATCAAGAGCGCCAACCAGGATTTGGGAATCAGACTCAATGATTATCTTTCTATGACCCTGCTTAACGGCCCAGATGGAAGCAGATTTAATAGCAAAGGCCTCGGCTTCATTGTTTGTGGCATATCCCAGACCTTGCAATTCCCAATAGAGCACAACCCCAAAGATGATCACTGCAGATTACTCCACTTCCAGCATTGCCCGGATTGCCTTTTGCAGCTCCATCAGTGTTGATTTTGATCCAGCCTTCTGGGGGAGGTTTCCAACAACTTCTTACCTGTCTCTCAAGATTAGCAGCTCTCTCTTCCATAGGCTTAGAAGCAGGCTGATTTTCCTCCTCAGCATAGATGGCAACGGTTTCCACAACTTTGCTCCAGATGACCTGCCATATCCCATCCACCGAAGAGAAGGTTTCACGGAAAATACGAGCATTTCTTTCCAACCACACCTGCCACCAAATAAAAAGGAAACCAAGCTCCCAACCAGTTCGAAGAGCTTTAGATGTAAATCTACCTCTCTTCCAGCTTTCCCATAAATTGGTCCGAGACAAGTCTCCAATAGCCTGAAGCTTAAAATGGGAGAACCAACGATGCCAAATACGTTGTGTGAAAGGACAATCAAACGAAGATGATCCGCAGTTTCCTCATTCCTATAGCATAAAACACACTGGGAAGGACCAATGATGCCTCTGATTCTGAGATTGTCAAAGGTCAGGATTCCATTGTGCATCAGCTGCCAGGCAAAGAAGTTCACTTTCGGCCAGCCCTTGGGATGCCAAATCTTCCTCCATTCTTGAACTGGAAAAGAGTGTGGGGGGGGCTCTGGAAGGATCGAATCATAGCCCTCCTTCACAGTATAAACCCCAAGGTTCCCAAAGCCCCAGGCAAGCTCATCCTCCTCATCTCTCCCAAGTAAGAAACCGTTCTGACAAGAGTTTTTCCAGAGTTGGAGCCTGCTCCGGAGGGATTGGAATAGGCCATTCACCCAGCCGCTTGAACTTTTGAACCTTATACTCCCCCAATTGGTTGGTATTGAAGTAGCTCTCAATATGGATCCATCCCTTATCTTCTAGAGCTGATTTTAACGGATGCAATTCAGGAAACACAACAAGAATGGGAGGATTCTGATCCCAAGAATCGATCCGTAACCGGGCCTTCTCCCCTCTCCCAACTTTCCAGAATAATTGATCTTTGATAATGCGAGATCCAAGCTTGAGCGCCCGCCACACTAATGATCCATTACCCTCCAAAGGAAAGCGGCCCAAGTCATTGGGGTGAACAAGACCCAAGTATTTACTAGAGAGGATTCTGCTGAAGAGGGACGTTGGCTGGGAAATCCACCTCCAATACAGTTTACCAGCCAGAGCCTGATTGTTAAACTTGGAGCTTCTTAATCCCAGCCCACCTTTTTCCTTGGGCTGGGTGACCTTATCCCATCCAACCAAGGCCCATTTCCTCTCTCCTTTGGCACCTTCCCAAAGAAAACTTCTAGCCACTTTGTCCAGCTCTTTCCAAATTGATGGAGGGGCAGCCATAATAGAGAATTTATAAATTGGCATGGCCTGAATAACAGATCGCAGGAAAGTCACTGGCCCCCATAGCTTAACCATCTATGAGACCAATGATTCATTCTCTCTTTGATGCCATCCAAAAGGTCCTTCCGTAAATCAGCTTTCAGCTTTTTGAAATGCGAGAGGAACCCCTAGGTAAACAACAGGAAGAGAGGTCCTAGTGAATCCCAAGATCTCAATAACTCTGTCTTGTGACCTTTGATCAAGATTAAAGAAGACCACTTTGGATTTTGTTTCATTGATGACTTGATTAGAGGCCCGGAGGTAGACGTTTAGAGAATCTCTGATTCCTCTTGCTTCCCTGAGGCCGGCCACTCCCACCAATCCAAGGATCATCCACAAACCGTAAATGAGTCAAAACTTCAGCCCCGATTTTAATTCCTGTTATCTGTCCTTGAAGTCTTCTTCTCAGGAGGAGTCTGCCTAATCCTTCAGCCAAGATGAGAAAGAGATAAGGAGAGCAAGGGTCTCCTTGGCGGAGACCCCGAGAGGCTCCAAAAGGTGGCGAGGGAAGCCCCTTAATTAAAACAGAGTATGAAGGCGTAGAGATACAACTCATGACCCAGGCAATCCAGTCCTGAGAAAAACCAAAAGCCGCCAACATCTTGACCAAGAAGCCCCACTCTACTCGTCATAAGCCTTAGACATATCCGGTTTGATGAACATTCCTTTGTTACCTGAATTGTGCATAGTATGGATAGCCTCCTGAGCCAAGATCACTCCATCCAAGATCTGTCTCCCTTCAACAAAACCCCCTTGCTCTTGGGAGATTATATTCTGAAGAAGAGGTTTTAGTCTTTCAGCCATAATTTTAGTGATTATTTTGTAAATCACATTGCATAAGGCAATAGGTCTGAAATCCGAAATGTGAGCCCCCCCCTCTCCTTTTGGAATTAAGGTAATAAAGGTGTGATTTAGAGCCTTGAGCATTCTTTTGTTAGTTCGGGACTCCTCAATGACAACCAAGACATCCTCCTCCAGGATATCCCGTAAGGCCCGAAAAACTCAATAGGGAAGCCATCGAGACCAGAGCGATTTTCCAAGTGCACATCCCAAAGACCACCTTCTTGAGTTCATCACGATCAATGGGCTTAAGAAGGGCCTGATTCTCTTCATGAGAGATAATAGAGGGAATGCCATCAATGACTTCATTTTGGGCTTCCACATCATGCTCCATACTTTCCTTAAAGAGGTTTGAGAAATACTCCATTGAGTGGGAGTGCATATCAGGGATAGTGTCAAAAGAGTTTCCATTCTCGTCTTGAAGGAGTTCCATGTTATTCAATTGTCTTCTAGCACAGGCAGAGCGATGGAAAAATTTTGTATTTCTGTCTCCTTCTAATAACCATGTGTTTCTTGCTCTCTGTTTCCAGGAGATCTCTTCTTGGTTATCAATGTCCTCAACCGCTTTGCGTAAAGCATCATCCTCAGATTTAAGATGCTCGTAAATGATTCCTTCCCCGAATTGTTTTTGCACCTCATTCCATCCGGCCAACAAGGGAGCCCGTTGGAGCCGGAAATCAGATTTGTTAGTTTGCCTCCACTGTTTTAGTTTACTCTTAACAAAAAGAAGTTTATGAAATTTGAACATAGCTGTCCCAAAAGGGAGACGACCTTCTTCCCACCACTGTGGAATTTTCCTTCGGAGGTCCTCTTTTTGCAACCAAAAATTTTCAAATTTAAATGGTTTGTAATATTGCCCTGACATAGTCCCTCCCTCCAGTAAAATGGGAGAGTGATCTGAGACTGGGCCCTCCAAAATCTGGAATTTGATATTCCATCTAACATAAGCTTCCTCCGAGACCGAAACCGGTCAAGCTTAACCCTCCTGTTGTATGGCTCTCTTCTCTTATTAGTCCAGGTAAAGTTTGTACCAGGGCCTTTGATATCAACAAGGTTAAAGGCCTGGACTTGGGCAATAAAAAGCCGGTCCCCTGTATCCAAAACTGGGATGCCACCTTCCCCGATCCCTGGCAGATAATTTGGCATTGAAGTCCCCAACAATAATCCAATCAAAATCTTCCCGGGAGGACCTCATGTTTTGAACAACTTTCCATTGAAACCGCTGACCATCGATGTTCTGAGCCCCATAGAAATTTGTAATTAAGACTTGTTCAGCTGTAACAATATTCCTAAAAAGAGATGTGAGGACACCCCTCCAGGCTATATGTTCTATTGCTATCCACGCCAAAGGGTTCCAAAGAGTAGCAATCCCTCCCGAGGCACCTAGGGCAGCCACAGCCATATGGCCAACACCCCTCCAGATTCGACTGACAGTTTTACTCATAAGGTCTAAAGACATTTTTGTCTCCTGAATGAGCAGAAAGTCTGTTTTACTTCTCTCTAAAAGTCTTTGAACAGCAGATTGATGGGTTCTACTGTTTAAACCCCTCACATTCCAAGATTGAATAATCATTGGAAACCTTGGGAGCAATACGAATCAATTGTTCTCGCCAATCCTCCATTGATTAGCTTATCTCCTTGCACTGCAATTAGATCCTTATTGGATTTTCTCGCCCACCCCTTGGGAATTACTATTTTTCGACCTCTTCTCCACCCGGGTAATCCCTAGAGCCGGTCTTTCTCTCGAACTTTTCTGCATTTCCCATGGTAACATCTTTAATAGTCGGTTGTGCTGGGGAGTGGATTACCAATGCCCTTGGGTTTTCTAGCTGCAAAATCTCAGAGGAGTCAATCACCTGTTCTAGGACAGGGGTTGGTGAGGGAGGAGCATGAGAAAGGATGATATTATCCTCAAGGTTCCCATCCGCTCCTTCCATAATTTGGTCTTCTTGATCCACAAGAGATTTGAAGATTTCATACCGGTTGGTTGGCTTGGGATGAGCTTGCTCCTTGCCATTTCTCTTTTTGTTTCTTCTTCTCTTCTCGCTGTTCAAAGCCATCTTTCTGGGCATCATAACCAGGGGGAATGATGGGTGGTTCCTTGACCGGAGTGGACTTACCCTCTCGGGGCGATTTGGCATTCCCCGTGGAGCATCCGCTTTGGTGCTCAAGATATTTGGGCAGAACCTTGCCAAGTGGCCATGCTTATGGCAAACTCTACATCGGAAAGGTAGGGCTTCATAGTCTAACTGTTGTATCCAGGATTGTCCTGCTAACTCCGGTTCCATCTCAGCTGGTAGCGGCTGGCTAATATCCAGTTCTACACAAATTCTCGCATAAAAAGCAGTGTTTCCTTCTATGGTATCTTTGGAAACTCCCAAATATCTACCTAGAGAGTTACCTATCAGTTCAAGAATCTGCTCACCCCAAAACTCCATCGGGAGAGCATACAGCCGGATCCAAACCGGGACAGCCGTGGGCTCAATGCGAGGGTCGAAGCCCGCTCTCCACGGTTGGACAAATAACCCTGTCGGGCCATGGCTCCTCTTTTCTGATTCAAATGCTCTGTTTCTATCCGCTAAGGAGGAAAAACTAATAATAAAATACCCATTGCTTATGGGCCATAAGGAATACTCACCGATAGGCTCCCAGTTTTGTCTCACCCAGGAGTGCAGAAAGTGCAGGGTGGGTCGGATGCCCATGAATTTGCAAATCAGATCATGAGTAGCACGGTAGTTGATCGTGTCCTCGACCAGCTCTGGTTCTATGACAATCTTCGGTCTGGAAGCGGATTGCGGGAGACATCCATTGACTCTATGCACAGGAGAACCCTTGCCCGCATTCCTGGATAGCGAATGGTAAGCACTCCGCTGAGCTTCATCGGAGGAAGACGCAGGGTTTTCTCTTAAAATCTCGGCATAAGAGGTCTTCTTCCCATCGAGAAATCCTGGAGGAGACCCCATTGGGCCCTCCCGGGCAACGAAAGAGCCGTCGACAAAAAACACCAAAGAAACCACCTGAGTCCCTGGTAGAATCTTCCCACCAGAAACCCTAGAGCCTCGGCCGACGACAGTTCAGAAAGTTTCCCGCCAAATCGCCAGAGCTCAAAAAAGGTTGGTCTGAGCACCTTCTCCAATGATACAAATATTATTAAACAACTATACAACTCTTATTAAATAACTAAATGTCAACG